>OX940989.1:6669739-6898322 GCA_954871275.1 Leptopterna dolabrata | reverse complement strand
GAATATGAAGTCGATTTTGACCAAAGAATAGAAAATTGAAGTTCTACCAGATGTTCAGCTCCCGAAATTGATTTTTTATGAGTCAAAAACCTGGGAAATCGTCTGACATTACCATCAATTTGTAGAATAACACTGGAAAAAAGTGTCAACAGGTGGATCAAGACGATTAAATGGTACTATCATACTATCAATGATCAGAGATAATTTATTTAAAAAAAAAGAAATAAAAGAGATAGCTATTTCAATTATTTTATATGAAAGAAACAATAAATGAACAGCCAACATCTCTGTAGGTATGTCCAGTAGAATAATAAACCCATGTGACAAGGACTTTGCAGCGTTTTTTTCAGTAAAACCTGAAAATTTCAGCCTGATCATTACTCCCCTGTGCAGCTCCCGGGTAATCCAGCTGGAACGGACCAATGGCATCGGTCGGGTTTTCACGGAACGGGCGCTAAATACTGCATGAAACTCGGATCCTCGCGCTTGATATATGCAGCTAGCGGTAGCTCCTTTTGTCGGTTTACCTTACAAGGGCGAGACACTGACTGATATGATGAAGGGAAGGCTCAAAGGGCACGACCTCCCACCCGCCGAGTGACAGTGAAATATCGAGATCGGATGAGACACCTCCGCTCGCCCAACAGACGAACGGGCTTCATACATAACGCTTTCAACGTCCTACATGATGCGAATACACCCAACAGATGCTGGCATTGAGATTCTGGATAGGTAGCTACACCTACGTAATGTCACTTTCAGGGATGCGCCAAGAATTTCTTATACATATTATTATTTGTTCCCATAAAGGAAAAGTAGGTGATTCTGAGAAAAGTAGGTATATTGGAGTACTCATTCCTAATTTAATCCCATCCTGACTCCCACTCCATTCCATCCTTATAAATATTATGAAATTTGGAATTATTTCATATATTATGCACAAACTATAGTGTGTAGTATGAACAAACATAATATTATATAGCACGTATGAACAAACTGGAAGAATTTTCGGAGTTGTCCGAGGAGAGAATTGTCAGAGGAGCCCTAGTTATCACATATACGCCTTCGTAGGGCCCTCAGTACATGTATGTAATAATGGGAAAAACGCTGCAAAGTCCTTGTCACATGGGTTTATTATTCTATTGGTCAAACCTACAGAAATGTTGGCTGTTCATTTATTGTTTCTTTGAATAGCCGTTTCTGATGGTTTCCACCAATTTTGGCCCCCAAAACACGAATTAGACCGGCTCCTTTTTTCTTTTTTTTTTTCAAATTATCTCTGACCATTAGTAGTGCCAATTAATCGTCTTGATCCACATGTTGAAACTTTTTCTAGTGTTATTATAAAAACTGATTGTGATTTCAGACGATTTCCCAGGTTTTTGACTCACAAAAAATCAATTTTGGGAGCTGAACATTTTGTAGAACCTCAATTTTCCACTCTTTGGTCAAAATCGACTTCATGTTCGGTCTTCTCGTCCCAAAAACATGGAAAACGATACCTCAAAAGCTCATGTTACTAACATGTTGCTAAAACGCAAAAATTACCTATTTTTACACACATTTTCACTCATAACACCCCTGGGTATATTCCGATCGGGCTGAAAAGTTTCGGGACACAACTAGGGCCCAAATGGAGCATGTGTGCGAAAGAACGAATTTTTTAGGCCGAAAATGAAGCCGGTACACGTGGTACGGCGGACGGCGGACGGATATTGCATTTTTGGAATCTACGCACCTTGAAACGGAAAAGAAAAAATTTTGAGGGGGTGTTATAAAAAATTTTTCTGAGCGAATACATAGGTGTATTATAGACAGAATGATAAACCAAAATGGTGGGAGGGATTTGTGGATGGGTGAGGAAGGAGTGATGAAGGGATTGGTTGACTGGCGGGGACGAGGAGGGGCGGAGAGAGGAGTGTTGGAGGAGGGGGAGGGGTATGTTCAGTGGGCGCCTTAGGCGCCTTACGATCAACTAGTATCAAAATATAAAAGAAAAAAACCTCGTAATAAGATTAATGAAAAATTGAAATAACGATGTACACTCCTATCGTCTTATTACTGCTTAGGTTAGTATAATCCTACATTTTCCCAATAACCGGAGAACGTAAAATTGGAGAAGTCAAAAAAAAAATCCAAAACCACTTCGAAACAAGATTTTTATAAAAACAAGCTTATGAAAAGATCCGAGAGGAATCCGTTCTCTCCGGACCCGAAAAAGGGCACCTTGGTGTTATGATTCAGACTGGTTTTTATTCCTTATTCGTTCTCCCTCTTCAACAATGAAATCAGATAAAATTTCATGGTGAAATAAAAGCTGGCAATGGTCAAAGCTTAATGAGGAGCCCCAGACGATCTTCATTTGGCATGATCTTCAAAGGATTTGTCCCTATATCCTACTCCCACGATTTCAACTTCGCCTGTTTGCGCGATGTATTTAGTTATTATACTTGTATATACAAAATACGCTGCAAATTCCTTGTCGTATGGGTTTATTATTCTATCGGACATACCTACAGAAATGTTGGTTGTTCATTTATTGTTTCTTTCATGTACAATAATTGAAATAGCTATTTCTGATGGTTTCCACCAATTTTGGCCCCCAAAACACGAATTAGGTGCTCTCCTTTTTTTTTCAAATTATCTTTGATCATTGGTAGCGCCATTTAATCGCCTTGATCCACGTGTTGAAACTTTTCTAGTATTATTATACAAAGCGATGGTGATTTCAGACGATGTCGCAGGTTTTTGACTCATAAAAAATCAATTTTGAGAGCTGAACATGTGGTAGAACCTCATTTTCCACTCGTTGGTCAAAATCGACTTCGTATTCGGTCTTCTCGCCCCCAGAAACATGGAAAACGATACCTCAAAAGCTCATGTTATATACTATCATGTTACTAAAACACAAAAAGTACCTATTTTTATACACATTTTCACTCATAACACCCCTGGGTATATTCCGATCGGGCTGCAAAATTTCGGGACACAACTAGGGCCCAAATGGAGCATGTGTGCGAAAGAACGAATTTTTTAGACCGAAAATGAAGCCTGTACACGAGATACGGCGGACGGACATTGCATTTTTGGAATCTACGCACCTTGAAACGGAAAAGAAAAAATTTTGAGGGGGTGTCATAAAAATTTTTTGCTGAGCGAATACATAGGTGTATTATTCACAGAATAATAAACCAAAATGCAATGTCCGTCCGCCGTATCACGTGTACAGGCTACATTTTCGGTCTAAAAAATTCGTTCTTTCGCACACATGCTCCATTTGGGCCCTAGTTGTGTCCCGAAACTTTTCAGCCCGATCGGAATATACCCAGGGGTGTTATGAGTGAAAATGTGTATGAAAATAGGTACTTCTTGTGTTTTAGTAACATTTTAGTAATATGAACTTTTGAGGTATCGTTTTCCAGGTTTTTGGGGACGAGAAGACCGACTATGAAGTCGATTTTGACCAAGGAATGGAAAATTGAGGTTGTACCAGATGTTCAGCTCCCAAAATTGATTTTTTATGAGTCAAAAACCTGCGAAATCGTCTGAAATCGCCATCAATTTGTTGAATAACACTAGGAAAAGTGTCAACACGTGGATCAAGACGATCAAATGGCACTACCAATGATCAAAGATAATTTGAGGGAAAAAAAGGAGCCTACCTAATTCGTGTTTTGGGGGCCAAAATTGGTGGAAACCATCAGAAATAGCTATTTCAATTATTTCACGTGGAAGAAACAATAAATGAACAGCCAAAATTTCTGTAGGTATGTCCAATAGAATAATAAACCCATGTGACAAGGGCTTTGCAGCGTTTTTGGAATCGACTCACCTTGAAACGTAAAAGAACAAATTTTGAATGGGTGTTATAAAAATTTTTTGCTGAGCGATTACATGGGTGTATTATTCACAGAATAATAAACCAAAAGTTCAGCCGTGACGGTCTCGATGCTATCGCTTAAAAAGAACTCTTCGCGAATCCGTCGAAAACTTCACCAACCGCTTTGAACTTGCGGAAATGTTGGAATCGAGCGATCAGAGTCAAAATGTTTCTACAGCGCAGGTAACTTTTCAAATGGAACCAGTGCAAAATTGAGTTCCAGAAGCAATTCTGCTGAGATCTTGAATGGAGTTTCGTTTGCAGGAAGCATTCGGTCTTCATGTCAGCTCTCTCCCGTACGAATATTTCAAACTACCAGACCGAATCTAAGTCAGGAAGAGAAATGGTATGCTCAGAAATTTCAGCAGATAATTGTCGTAGCCTCATCCTTCTTGTTTGCGAACCCAACTAGCTATCAAATTAGTTTGACTCAGATACTGCATCGACGTACATACATTCAATAGCATGCTATTCTGAAAACGCTGCAAATTATTGCACAATGGTTTTGTGATGAATTTAAATTGATCATCACGGTGGCGTGAAGGAGTAAGTAGAGGAGAGCGAGGGAATTTCACCTAGGCGGCGGTAATCCACCGATGTAGGTGAGAGGAAGGAAGTTCACCTAGGCGGCGGTAATCCACCGATGTAGGTGAGTGGAGGGAATCTCGTCTAGGCGGCGGTAATCCACCGATGTAGGCGAGAGGAAGGAAATTCACCTAGGCGGCGGTAATCCACCGATGTAGGTGAAGGAAGGTGCTTGTCTAGGCGGCGGATATCCACCGATGTAGACAAGGGGAGAAGGTAGGAGGTGAATTCCCAGAGCGGCGGATACCACCAGGCATCTGGGAGGAGGAAGGTAGAGAGAGAAGAGAGAGCTGGTTAGAGGAAGTGTCGAATGAAGCTAAAGCTCCAGGATCCGGGGTTATATAGGACTTGGAGTCCTCTCCCTCCAGCTCCCTGTTGGGAGCTGGTAGTGGGGCTCCAGGTTGTGTCCCCCGGATTCTGTTGCCTGTCTCCCCACTCAGATGTTTATTAGCGGAAGGTAAGTTTTACATAGGAATATTGGTGAGAGCTTTAAGGTTGCTAGTGGAGTGTTCCCGGGAGGGACTCACGACAGAGGTCCCCCCAGTTCGAACCAATGTTTGAGGTAGCTGAAGGCTCAAGGTGACAGGGGCTGAGGGCTGCGGAAACAAGAGGGGAGCTGAAGGCGCAAGTATACAGGAGCTGAAGGCTGAAACAAACAATTGCAGTGCTGAAGGCAGAAGCGTGACCGGTGGTGACTTAAATCTAGGGTTATATACAGGTAGCGTGACATAGAGTAGTATAAGTAGACATAAGTAGACATAAGTAGACATAAGTAGACATAAGTAGAGATAAGTTAGGATGACAAAATTTGATGATGGGAGAAATATGTACAATGAGGGTATGATTAAAAGATTGATGAAGTGACAATATGTACAATGGTGATGAGGTTGATGATGATGATGAGAGGAGTGATATGTACAAGCATTTTGAAGGTAGTAAGTTATTTTCAAGGTATTTACAGGTGGTATTTACAGGTATTTACAGGTATTTACAATTTGTAGGTACAGGGTCAGGGGAGACAGATTGGAGTGGGGTTGCGAGATCCGCCGTTCCCTGGGTGTGGGTTGTGTGTGGTGCAGTGTATTGAGTGTGTGGGTGTAGTGAAAAGGTAGATTGTAGTGTGTGGTAGGATGTGGATGATGCCCGCTGCGACGAGGTGGCCACGGCGGGGCTGTGAGGTTCGGTACAGTGTCTGTGGGATAATGGAACACAAACACTGTCCCGAAATCTCAAGGCCCCGCCGTGATTTCTCAGAGCGGGGCGGGGGACTTGGCCGCCGGGACGCGGGGCGAGGGACGCTCCCGTCGTCTGTTGCGCCGCCCGGACCGTTTCGTCCCGGCGGAAACTATTTTGGATATCCCCGGCGGGGGTGGGGGAAGAGGGGGTTGAAATTTGGGGGGCGGGGGTTCGTTGAAGACGGGGGGATTGATGTTTGGAAGGGGCGGTGGGGGTGGCATAAGTAGGGTGAGGCGAAATTGGTGGAGGAGTGGGTCCATAAGAGGGTCGATCGGGATGTAGGGGGGGTGTACCCCGGTGGCTTGCGCTGCGCGAAATTCGCGCAGTATGCGCCACTGGGGGTACTTCCACCGCCGGGGCCGGGGAGGTAGTCCGGAAATCCTTTGCGGGAAAAACGGAAGCGATGAGGTTGGTCCGGGCGAAGGGGGTAGGGGGGAGAGCGGGTCCGGGACGTAAACGTCCCGGAGTATGGCCGCCATTTCCGGATCCGAATCGAAATCCGGAAACGGCGACGGGGGAGACTGTTGGTGTGGAGAGAGATGTTGCATGGCAAGCAGACGGCGGGAGACTGATAGTTGACGTTGGTTGAGGGAGAACAGGGGCGGGTTTGCAGCGGGCGAAAGGGACGGTGTGGGGTTTCCCGTCCATTAGCAGGGTCGCGGTGGTTGGTGTTGTGCGGATGACTTGAAAGGGCCCGGCATAAAGGGGCTGAAAGGTTTTATGCATGCCGGGCTCTTTCAAGTACATATGTGTGGAAGTGTAAAAGCGTTTTGGGTAAGTGGTGTCGTTTGTCGGTGTTGAGGTGTGTAACGGTTCCCTGTTAATGGACGGGGTGTTGGGTGGAGGGAAAATGTCGGCCGGTAAACGAATGGGGTCTCGGAAAGCGTGTTGTGCGGGACTTGTGTTGTCTGAAGGACGGGCGGAAGTGCGGAGGCTAAGTAAAACGTAGGGGAGGGTTTTGGTCCATGAGGGGGAAGTGGCTGATGTGGAGATGGCTTGCTTGAGGACCGAGTGCCACCGCTCTATTTTCCCGTTGGATTGAGGGTGATAAGGAGTGGTGCGGATTTTCTGAATCCCGAGGGAACGGAGCAGGTCGGCAAAGTGGGCTGATTCAAACTGCCTCCCCTGATCGACCGTGAGTGTCCGCGGACAGCCGTAGCGGCTAATCCATTGATTGAGGAAGGCCGCGGCGACGGCGTCCGCGGTAATGTGGGCGAGTGGGATACACTCTACCCAATTGGTCGCACGGTCGATCATGGTGAGGCAGTACCTCTTCCCCTCGGAGGGGGGAAGAGGGCCGACCAGATCCAAGTGGACATGTTCCCACGGGAGAGAATCGGGGATGGGTTGAGGAGGTACATGGGGGTGAGCCGAGACCTTGAACTGCTGGCACTTCTGGCACCCTAGAACCCAGGTACGGATATCTGTGTTCATATGGGGCCAGAAGTACCGCGTCTTGATGAGGTCCCGGCTCGCCCGAATGCCGGGATGATGGAGGGAGTGGTAATGGAGGAACAACTGCCTCCTCAGCTCCGGCGGGACGTACGGGCGTGGTGAATCGGCCGATACGTCGCACCAGAGATCGAGGGGAGGCAGCTGTTCCAATTTTGAGGCGGAGATGAGGTTGGAAAGTGCGGGATCGGAAGTAGGATTTTGGTGGTGTTTGAGGTTTTGCGGGGAAGGGAAGGGCAGTAACTCCGCCACCGGCGCAGGGGTGGGGCGGGAGAGGGCGTCGGCGACGCAGTTGTCGGCCCCCGGCAAATAACGAATATCGGACGTGAATTGTCCGATAAATTCGAGTTGCCGGAGGCGACGGGGGGAGGCTGATTTTCGGTTTTGGAGGAGGGCGTGGGTGAGGGGCTTATGGTCGGTGACGACAGAGAACTGCCTGCCCTCCACGAAGTCACGGAAGTGTTTGATGGCTTCGTGGATGGCGAGGAGTTCTCTGTCAAAGGTGGAGTAATTTTTTTGTGTTGGGGACAGAGTTTTAGAGAAAAAGCCGAGGGGTTGGGGGGTGGCGCCGGTGTGTTGGTGGAGGACTGCCCCGATGGCCCAGTCGGATGCATCCGTGGTGATGGAGAGGGGGGCATGGGGGTCGGGATGGGCCAATAGAGCGGCGTCTACTAGGTCCTGTTTGCATTGTTGAAAGGCGGTTGTGAGGGTGGGGGTCCAGGAAATGGGGCGTTTATCGTTTTTCTTGGCCGGTTGTGGGATAGCGTGTATGAGTGGTTGTTGATGTTGTGCTGCGTGTTTGATGTGTCTACGATAAAAGTTCAACATACCCAGGAAACGGCGGAGTTCTGAGACAGTGTTGGGTTGTGGGAAGTCGGTGAGGGTGTGCACTTTGTCAGGTAGGGGTTTTATCCCTTCGGACGAAACCTGGTGGCCGAGGCAGCGGACGGAGGGTTGGGCGAGAACACATTTCGGGGAGTTTATGGTGAGGCCCTCGGCGGCGAAGATGTCGAGTACCTGTTTCAGGTGTGCGAGGTGTTCCTTCGGGTCCCGGGAAGCGATCAGTACGTCGTCCAAAAAACAGAATACGAAGGGTAGGCCTCGTAGAATGTTGTCCATGTAACGCTGCCATGTCTGGGCAGCGTTACGGAGGCCGAAACCCATTTTGATATATTCGAACAGGCCGAAAGGGGTGATGATGGCTGTTTTAGGTACGTCAGGGGGGTAGATGTGAATGTGATGGAAGGCTCTAGAGATGTCGAGTGTTGAAAAGATGGTTGTGTTGTGGAGGTGGGAAGAGAAGTCACGGAGATGCGGGACGTTGTAGAGATCTGGGGTTGTTCGTGCATTGAGGCGGCGGTAGTCGCCGCAGGGGCGGATATCCCCGTTAGGCTTCTGCACAATATGTAGTGGAGAAGCCCACGGGGATTTGGAGGGGCGGATAATGCCTTCTTTGATGAGGTTATCGAAGTGTTTGCGGGCCTGTGAGAGTTGGAGGGGGTGGAGGCGGCGTGCTTTTGCGGATATTGGGGGGCCAGAGGTTTCGATGTAGTGCTGGGTCTGTGAGATGTGAGCCGAGGGGCGGCGCTGGGGTTTGTATTGTAGGAGGAGTTGTTCAAATTGGGACGGGGGGCGGTCTACAGCATGAATAAACCCGGGGATGGGTTTCTGGGTGGAGGGGTCGAGCAGGCGCGCGTTACGGACGTCTACCTGGAGGCCGAAGTATGCGAGGAAGTCGGCCCCCAGGATAGCTTTCTCCACGTCCGCCACGGTAAACTCCCACTCGTACGCGAGCCCGCTCATATGGATTGATGAGCGGTACGTCCCGTACGAGGGGATGGTGGTACCGTTGGCGGCGTAGAGGAGTTGCCGGTAACAACGCGCCTGTCGCCGGAGAATATTATTCGGGAATATGGAGAGCGCCGCCCCTGTGTCGACGAGGAACGGGACGTGTGTTTTTGAGCATTTGGCGTTGGTGAGCTGGGGCGGAGTGCGGTAGAATGGCTGAGGTGTTGGGGTCTGTCGGGTGGGAGGTGCTTGGTTCGTCCGAGGTGATGGGCGGGTGCGATGGCGGCGGCGGGTCCTCCGCGAAGGAGACACTGGGTGTTTTTTTGCCGTTCCGGGGAGGGGGAACGGTAGTGGCGGCGCGAGTGGCGGCCGGAGGGGTGGTTGCCCTGGAGGCGGGCTGGGAGGGGCCGTTCCGTGGTGGGGGAACGGTAGCGGCGGCGCTAGTGGCGGCCGGAAGGTTGGCTGCCCTGGAGGCGGGCTTGGAGGGGCTGACTCGGGGTGGGGTGTCAGTTGAAGGAGAGGTGGTGTGTTTTGCGACGCCGTCAGACGCGGCCGGGAGGTTGGCAGCCGTGGCGGCGGCGTAGGAGGGGTAGCGAGGCTTGGTAGTGGTGGTGTGAATGCGGGCGGGGAGGGGTTGGAGGTGGTCCCCCCCGTGTTGGCGAGGAGGGGGGCCCGCCGGATTTACCGGCGGGCGTCCGCGTTTCCCTGCTTGGAGGAGTAGGAGCAGGGGGGCTGGCATTTGCGGGCCTCCCCACCGAAGTTCACGTGGTAGAAACATCGGTGGGGGGGGTCCGCTGGGAGGTAGGTCCTGGTGGGGCGCGCGGAGTTGGAGGGGGCTGTCGTGTTCGGGGACCTCCCTCTTCGTTGCTGGGTGGGGGAGACGGTGCGGCGGTCGGACGAGCGCTGGCGTCGGTGGTCGGTGGAGGGGGTTGGCCGGTTATCGACGGAGAGGGAGCGGCGCCGGTGGAGGGAGGGGGGCCGGCGGCGCTCTTGAGACGGTGATCGGTCCCTGCGCGGGGTGGGGGTGCGGGGTGCGGCGACTTCCGTGACGCTGGCGGCCGCGGCGAGGTCGTATACTGTGTCGGCTAGACGGAGTAGCGGCTCGTCCGGGCCGTCAAGGTGGCTGGCGAGCGCCATCTGGATGGGGTGGGGGAGGGCTCGCAGCCAGAAAGTTCGAGCGATGTCGGCCGTCACGACGTCGTGTAGCTGATGACGTAGGCGACGGTATAGGTGGGAGGGCTTCAAATCGCCGAGATGTTGGGGCTGGGAGAGCGCTGCGACACGTGCGATCTTGGAAGGTTGGTATAAACTGATGAGGCGGGCGCGGAGGTCGTCGTAGGCGGCCGTGGCGTCGGGGGAGATGTCCGATGTCTGCAGGAGGATTTCATATGGTAGTAGAGAGATGATGCGGGAGTAGCGGGTACGCTGGCTGCGGACGTTGGCGGCAGAAAACGCAGCGTCGACCTGGAAGAACCAGAGTGCGGGGTCGTGCGTGTAGAAGGGGGGCAGCGACAGCGGGAACGACGCCGAGGCCGTCGTGACGTCGGCGGCGGCGGATGCGGCCGAGCCGGGTGGTGAGAGGCTGGTGAAGGTGTTGTCGGTTGCGTCAGAAGCCGCAGTGGTCGGCGGCTGCAGCAGGGACGGCCGGAGGAGCGGCGGCGATGGTGAGTTCGGGTCCATGGTGGAGGCGTCTGTGAACAAAATTCAATTTGAGTGTTTGAATTTGAAAATTCGCAATTAGCGGCAGCGGATTTGTTTGCGGCGGAGAGTTGAGTGCTGTGTGAGCGGTTGCGGGTGGGCCAAAAAATTGCGAATTTATACTGACTATTTTAAATGTGAATTTAAAATGCGGGACACCGAACCAGACTGGGGCGACACATGAGTTGGTAAGAGGATAGAAGGTTGGATGAACGTCGGGTTCACCACTGTGATGAATTTAAATTAATCATCACGGTGGCGTGAAGGAGTAAGTAGAGGAGAGCGAGGGAATTTCACCTAGGCGGCGGTAATCCACCGATGTAGGTGAGAGGAAGGAAGTTCACCTAGGCGGCGGTAATCCACCGATGTAGGTGAGTGGAGGGAATCTCGTCTAGGCGGCGGTAATCCACCGATGTAGGCGAGAGGAAGGAAATTCACCTAGGCGGCGGTAATCCACCGATGTAGGTGAAGGAAGGTGCTTGTCTAGGCGGCGGATATCCACCGATGTAGACAAGGGGAGAAGGTAGGAGGTGAATTCCCAGAGCGGCGGATACCACCAGGCATCTGGGAGGAGGAAGGTAGAGAGAGAAGAGAGAGCTGGTTAGAGGAAGTGTCGAATGAAGCTAAAGCTCCAGGATCCGGGGTTATATAGGACTTGGAGTCCTCTCCCTCCAGCTCCCTGTTGGGAGCTGGTAGTGGGGCTCCAGGTTGTGTCCCCCGGATTCTGTTGCCTGTCTCCCCACTCAGATGTTTATTAGCGGAAGGTAAGTTTTACATAGGAATATTGGTGAGAGCTTTAAGGTTGCTAGTGGAGTGTTCCCGGGAGGGACTCACGACAGGTTTATATTTACCTGTCTAGCTGCCTTTCTGCGAAGGTCACTGTTTTCTGTGAATACCTACCCTCGAGCTTCTTCCAGGAAAGCCCTAAATCGAGTACTGGAGCCAACCAGGCAGTTACAGTTTTATAAATATACAGTGAATTCTAAAAGCAAGAATTCTATCATTAATATTATTTTTTGTTATTCGTGAAGCATAACATTACATCAAGTTAAAAAAGTACCTACCTATCAACAGATCCCAAAATAACCATCTTTCTTCAAAGGAAATAATATCATGGAACAACCAACCCGATTTTATACAGCCATGCATGATAATAATCAGGAGGTGTTCCATAGGCAGGATGTGCATACCGTTTCATTCGAAATCATGTTGACGAAGCATTTCGGTGCAAACTTCAGGGCCTTACTGTGAACGAACGGCTGGACGTACAATGCTGCGGATGGTCTAAAAAATTCCAAAGTTCGAGATCATTAATTTAAAAAAGTAAAAAAATTTGAGACAACGACACTGTGGAAATATCAACCCCTATTTTTCAGCCCTTAGAGATGACTGGCAGTAACGCCGAGCTTTGCGGGCCAACTAGACCCCCAAATGGGACTCCACAAACCGAATTTCATCAATTTTCGTTCATGGTCACTAAGAAAAAACGAAGTACGGCGGACGGACAGCATTTTCTTTTTCATTTTCGGATTCTACATACCTTGAAACAGAAGCTATCAAATTTTGAGTGATGGAGGGGGGTTAATTTGTCCGCCACTATATCCGACTCCAAAGGTTCGTTATTGAAAATAATAAACCAAAATTGAAAATGCTGTAAATCGTGAATTTTTACTGTTTATTATGACATCCTAGTTTAGGTGGAGGGGAGCGAGCTCAGTTCAAGTAATATCCTTATTAAAACAAGGGTAAGTTATCCAAATTGAAATTTTGGACCATCGGGGATTATGAATGTTGAAAGAAAACAGAAATTGATGGTTAGGAAGGAAACAGATCTTGGAACTTGAGAGATTTCGAAAGATCGAAATTGGGCCAATTAAAAGTGAAAGGTCGCCGGACGCCCAATGACTGGGCCAAGGTTCAGCGATGGTTTTGGGCCAGAGTTCATCGTCGCGTTTGTGAGGATGAGCTGGTTTGGCGATGGTTTTGGGCGAATTATCCGTGTTCCGATAAGCCCGATTCGAGTGATTGTTGATAAAGACATTGTAAGTTACTTAGATATACAATACAAACCCATTGTCGACGAAATGAAAAGTGATGAAAGTGACACAGAACAGGTGAATTTTTACATAATTACTATATTTACTTATTTACAGTTACTATATTTCAATACTATATTTACATATTTACAGTTGGGTACTGCATTTAGTTCAATTCAGTAGTTAAATTCAATTCTTTATTTAATAACATATTTAGTACACAATGAAGAATATAAGTAGGTACAGAAACGTGTGAAAACCAAGTTCATGAATGGGCCCCTAAGGTCTTGACGTCCCGTCCAGGGGCTGGTTACATTCATTATTTTGGTTTATTATTCTGTGAATAATACACCTATGTATTCGCTCAGCAAGAAATTTTTATAAAACCCCCTCAAAATTTTTTCTTTTCCGTTTCAAGGCGCGTAGATTCCAAAAATGCAATGTCCGTCCGCCGTACTCTGTATCACGTGTACCGGCTTCATTTTCGGTTTAAATAAAATTCGTTCTTTCGCACACATGCTCCATTTGGGCCCTAGTTGTGTCCCGAAACTTTTCAGCCCGATCGGAATATACCCAGGGGTGTTATGAGTGAAAATGTGTATAAAAATAGGTACTTCTTGTGTTTTAGTAATATGTTGGTAACATGAGCTTTTGAGGTATCGTTTTCCATGTTTTTGGGGACGAGAAGACCGAATATGAAGTCGATTTTGACCAAAGAGTGGAAAATTGAGGTTCTACCAAATATTCAGCTCCCAAAATTTATTTTTTATGAGTGAAAAACCTGGGAAATCGTCTGAAATCACCATCAGTTTGTATAATAACACTGGAAAAAGTACCAACACGTGGATCAAGACGATTAAATAGCACTACCAATGATCAAAGATAAATTGAAAAAAAAACCCAAAAGGAGCGTACCTAATTTCTATTTTAGGGGCCAAAATTGATGGAAACCATCATTAATAGCTATTTCGATTATTACGCATGAAAGAAACAATAACTGATCAGCCAGTAGAATAATAAACCCATGTGATAAGGACTTTGCAGCGTTTTTTGTTTACAGGATCTAGATGTACTACCCCAATGTTGGAGGAGCTAAGGACTACCACAATAACTGCCTATCTCTATGACCTTATTATTACTTCCAATTTTGACTGTTAATTGGCCCAAACCCGTTACTTTTGCGCCTTTCAGGTCTTTCCCTCGTTAGCCCACTCATTATTTTTGCTCCCAGGGGTGGCCCAAAGTCATTGACATTTTGGCCCAGTCATTGCGTTTTCAAGCGATTGGCCCAAAGTCAAATCGGGCCTTGATTCGTCGTTGTACTTCCGGTCGAATGCTGTTTTATATGCAGTACTGTTGATTTAGATGACAGTGAAGAAGTGATGGTGATGGAAACGTCATTAAACGTTTATTAACCCCAGACGACTCAGACGAGTGAAATCGACGAGACGACAATGATCGAAGTCTTCAACAATGGATTTTTATCGGAGATTCCCAAGTGGGTCACGGGTCGGGATCGGGGGCAGATGTGAGATTTGCAGTCGGAAAGAACTTTATGGTTATTGGGGCCCTCCCAAGCGACGGGGACGTCTCGAACGTTTGCGCTCTTCCTTGGCCCTTCTTTAATGCGATTCGAGTGTTCAAATGTCAACCAACGCATTTGAAAACAGGACAGCAGTCTGAGTTGATACTCAATTCCCCCATTTCCTCGTGAAAGTATTGGCCAAAATAAACCGATGGTTTCGATTTGGTCTCACACGTTTCAAAACGAACAAGCCTGCGCACAATTAGCACCGAATACGTTTGAAGGGAACCAGCACACCTTCCGAAGTTGACGGAACTCGGGTAGTTCCGTAGTTTTAGGGACTACAGGAACTGAGTGCGATCTCTAAACAAGGGAAATAGGGGAAATTTTCACCATGGAAGAGCTCCTTTTTTTTAATGGTTCTGTTAAGAACCGCTGGACAGTGGGACGAGTGTACGGGTCCCGCGGACATCGTCTTGTAACTCATTCGGAAAGTCCATTAGACGGCTTCACGTGCATACATTTCTGTTTTTGGAGGTTAAAAGTCAATTTTGGAAACAGGAATAGTTTGTTGTTTTCAAAAAATCCAAAATAATTTGAAAAATCAAAATATTAGTATTTGTCAGGTTCATATTTACAGCAAGTTAAGGCTAAATGTCACGACGTTTTGGTGAGCATCTGTTATGAGAGATGGCAGCACCATCGGGGCCAAATTTTGTCTACTTCTCGTTTGAGAACGGAGCGTGATATTTCAATTCGGAAAACGTATTTCTCATCAATAATCACGTCGAATTCCGGGTAATTGGTTCAAAAAGTTTGCAAATTTTTTTTGCCCACTTCCAAAAAACATTTGTTCAAATTTTAAACATTTTCAAAAAGTGGCTTAATAGACACTTGCTTTGGACTCTAGAGAATACAAATCCGTTTTCAGAATTTTTCTAAATTGACTAGCCTTCGGATTCTCGTATCCAGGATTTTGGGTACAAGGGTCAAGATCGGGAGCTTCTGGCTGCTTGTGGGGGTAGAGAGATCTTGGGACACCTCAAACCTTCCAATTTTTCAACTTCCCTGTCCTTACATTGAATGGGTTTACACGGGGTTTACACTGGTCGAGTTGAAGGTAGAGTGCGTTCTACTAAAGCCGGCGCCACACGATGCGTCGAATGTTGGGCCAAACGTTCGACCTTACTCGACGAGTGACGACTCGACGAGTGACTCCAGCAAAAGCCCCAGCCACACGGTGTTGTCGGTGGTGGCAAATGTTTGATCCAGTGCGATCCAGGTCAAGCCGTTTGAAGGTCGAGCCGTAGGGAGTTTTTTCATAATTTTTAATAAAGTTGTGTGTAAAGTTTTTTATAATGGCAGCGATTGCTGCAGCACAGTTGTTACTTATTTCGTGTACCGAATTGTTGTTGAAGCGAAGGAAACCAAGAAGAAGAAGGTGGTGGTTCAACTGAGTTGAACTGAAAAAGAATGACAAAAATTGGTAGGTTGTATATTTTTTTTTATTACCTACCTACTGATTTTTAGGTTTGTTTGTTTTGAATGATGGAAAAACTAATGAAGTGGAGACCCACGACACAGTTGCAGGCATGACAATGGCCCTAAAGACAAATAAATATAATAAAATTCAACAATTTCAATCATAAATTACCTGTGTCGATGAAAACTTGGTGGCCAAAGAAATCACTGCGCTACAAACTACAAACTGAACGCCGAGTCGTGTGGCCGACCCTCCGTGTTCGAAGAAACGAGCCTCCAACGTTACCGCCAACATTGGACCCTTCTTTTTCCTTTGACTTGGGTGCAAGTACCGCTCTCAGAGCGATCGCCCTCCAATGCCAATGTTGGACGCTGGCCGTTGGACGCTGGACGTTCGAAGGTCGGCCACACGATGCTACCAGTCACCAAGCATCCAACATTGGAAGGTGTTGGTAGCATCGTGTGGCGCCGGCTTAATTCGACTCTACTCTACCTGAATCATTCACACGTCACTCGAGTGCCGTTTCCAGAAAGGTATAGTGGAGAAATCTCTGTTGAATTTCATTTTTGCTTTCTGTTCTAACATAGTAGGTTTAGTCCTTCTTTGCCATATCATAAATTTAAAAAAATTGAGAAAGCCTTTACTTCGTTTGTCTAGTGTTTAGGAAATGGAAGAGGTGTTGAATGAGGAAGGAAGAAGTGAAAGAAGGGAATGGGTCAGGGTTTGAAGATCCGGATGAGTTTAAACTTGTGATGAGAATGTGTCCTGAGGCATTTGAACAGTTACTTGGCGTGGTGTCAACATTGCTCAAAAGCAATGATACTGTAATGAGGGATGTCATAACTCCTAGAGTAATGACACTCACTTCTTATCAAGAGTTGTGTTTCTTCCATTTTTCCTCTCCTTCCAACTGTACTCTACCGTTTACATGTGTACAGTAGGTGATAGATTGAATAGTAGAGTTCAAATTTTGCTAGTAGGGGAGTCAGTAGAGTACGCTACCCTACCACTCTACTCGACCAATGTAAACCCGGCTTTGTCTCTGAACATCTCGCAGGGAAAGATGTCTTAATTGTTGTGGCCTGTTTCAGTAGCTTGCATAAACAAACAGAACAAAGTTCAAGGTTCGCGCAACAAACATGTATATATATACGTATCTCGTTCCGATCGTTTCCGAATCTTCTCCCGCCGATTTTTCAACTCTAGACATTCTAAAATGGTTTCCCAGCCTCCTTTTCCTGGGCGGTTTCGGGCGGCTTATCTAACTGAACCCTAAACTTTATTATACAAACAAGGAAATCGAGAATGATAATTCCAGCTTCAGCAAATAAACTCCTAATATTCTAGTGAGTTCGAATTGACTTCAGACTGCCTGTTATGAGAGTTTTTCATAAAATGTTTACCCTTTGATACGCTAACATGGTGATAACATCGGTTATTAACGTGATGTTGGGATGAGTTCTGGGATTTATTTCTGATATTAGTTCTGCGTATTTCCATCCACAAATACGATGGAAATATTTGAGGCTACACCTCCAAAATAACAGGAGAACATCAAATTCCTGAAATCGATAAACAGTTTTTCGCCTCTATACATGTCCGCCTTTTTAGTAGGTACTTCTTGCCACTGAGCGCCGACTTCAGAAGTCGAGCTGTGTGCCAAACCCAGAGCAGTGTGCTAAAATTTGCCCTGCCCACACGTTCGAACCGAACCGTTCGGGTAAGCTACGCGAACCTGAAATTCCCCTGGGTGAACAGTTGCAACGAAAAGCTTCGTCAGCATGATCGTGAATGAAACCGTAACATCCAGCCCAGATATCATCGCTAGGGAACAGCCTACTGTAATCGCGCATGGCTGTATGAAATCGAGTTGGCTGTTGGTGTTACATTTGAAGAATGATGGTTATTTTGGATTCTGCTGATAGGTATTTTTGTAAGTTGGACAAATGACGTTATGCTTCGTGAATAACTAAAAATAATTAATAATTGAATTCTTGAATCCACCGCATATTCATGAAACTGTAATTGCCCCGCCGGCTCCAGCACTATTTTTAGGGCTTTCCTGGTGGTAGCACGGTGACTCGAGAGTTGGTATTGAACACAGAAGGGTCATCTATACAAATAAATAATAAACTTTTACGTAAATCATTTGCAGCGTTTTTCAGTTGTGTCAAATAAATTTGGATTTTTCATGTTGACTGGTGATGCGATTATCTTCTAACATACTTTTTCCCATCATGTGATTCATTCAAAATTGATTCTTGGCTGAAAAATAATAGGTTGGTATTTTTTAAAAATGCTGCAAGGTCTTTTTCACATGGGTTTATTATTCTATTGGGCATACCTACAGAAGTATTTGCAGTTCATATATTGTTTCTTTCATGTGCAATAATTTTATTGGCTATTTTTGATGGTTTCCACCAATTTTGGTCTCCAAAAACACAAATTAGGCTCCTATTTTGGACAAATTATCTTTGAATTGTTAGTGCCATTTAATTGTCTCGATTCACCTGTTAATCTATTGTTATTTTACAAAATTACGGAGATTTCAAACAATTTCCCAGGATTTTGACTCATGAAAAATGAAGTTTGGGAGGTGCACCTTCGTTACAACCTCAGTTCTTCACTCTTTGGTCAAAATGGTCATTTCTTATATTCGCTCTTTTCGCCCTAAAAAACATGGAAAATGATACCTCACAAGCTCTTGTTCATTAAAACACAACAAAACCCTCGAAAAAAGAAATCTATTTTTACATCCATCTTTCACCCATAACACCCCTGGGTGTGTTCCGATCGTGCTGCCGAGCTTCAGAGCACAACTTCTACAACCCAAATGGAGCCTGTGAGCGGAAGAACGACGACCAAAATTTAGAAGGCTGTAACTTCTTTAGAACCTCAATTTTTCCACTCCTCAGTCAAAATCCATTTCATATTCGGTCTCGTCGCCCTAAAAATAATGGAAAACGATACCTCACAAGCTCATGTTACCTACTAAACCACACATGTTAAAAAATCTCCCGTTTTTACACCCATAACTCCCCTGGGTATATTCCGATCGGGCTGCAGAGTTTCGGGATACAGCTAGGGCCCAAATGGAGCCTTAGACTGACAGTAAAGTAGATACATGGATGACACGGCGGACGGACATTGCATTTTTGGTGCGTAGATTCCAACTACGCGCCTTGAAACGTAAAAAGAAAAAATTTTGATGGGTTGTCGAAAATTGTTTTGCTGAGCGAATACATTGGTGTTTTATTCACAGAATAATAAACCAAACGATGAGAAAGGAATGTGCGGTACGGGGTACCGCTAGCGACTCCTTACGTGCCAGCCTACGTAGCGCCCATTAGCGGGTGAAGAGTTCTCAACCAAGTTCTCAATCTAAATTACTTACAGACTTCCACATTCGAAGTGTCAACTGCACTCCGCACACTCGCAGTTCTCATCTGCTGGAAGAAAGTTTAAATCATCTCATAGGGCGTTGAGGAAATTGTTTCTCAGCGGTTGTTGTTTCGAATTCTCCGTTCATGCAGCACGCCTTAGTGAGCGAATTTTCGGAAAAAACTTTCTGTATGAACCTCGACAACTCAATTGTTCATTTTCTTTGTAATTTTTGACAAAAATGCGTTGCGTTTTTATACAGGTACCTGCCTACATTAATCCTAACATTAAACACTAAACATAATTATGTTTAAAGCTTTTTTCCAATGCTTTTGAAAGTACCTACTAAATCATGACCTTTGGGGTGAGTAGCCTGGCAGTTGGGTTGTTCTGACTGGGTCGGGAGATACCAACTAAATTGTTTTAGGTAATCGATGCGCCTTTGTTGTTGTGTTTAGCGAGAAATTCAATTTACAGACAGCGGACTTCCAGTACAATTAACTGCAGTTTGATTAAATTCCCTCTCTAAAACATCGAGGAAAAAAAATCCATCATTTTTAATGCTCGGTATGAGCGAGCACGTTTCGTTGAGACATTATTCCTTTAGACAATTATGTAAATTCTAAATTGAAATTTCCTTTCTGCGACGGCTCACGTTGTTATTTTGCTGTATATGTGCATTTTACACTGTTTTCTCCGTGCTTTTTATAAGACCTCTTCAAGTTGGAGAAGTCAATTTGAGGATCAGCAAAATAGAGAGAGACAGTATAAAGTTGAAGAAATATTCAAATGGTTCAAGTATGAACCCTCCATATAATAGAGAAGGAATTAGAGGTTTCTTCACGATGAAGTTTCAAATTAGGAGTAGGTACCTACCCACGTAATTTTATATTATTTCATTTTTTGCCTAGTTTCACGTTGCATGGAGAAACAATTTTTTTGTCTCCAAAATAACTCGCGTTTTACGTTTTAGGTAGAGCGTTTTGAACAAGTCGCCATTGCACACGCGCAAACCTTAAACCCGATAAACTGTGCAAATAACAAGGTATGTACCATTAAATTTGACACAGGTTTTTTAACCCTATTTTTGGTACCACCTACTTGGTTTCGCGCGAGACATTCGTACTCATTTTACTGAAAAATCGGAGAGATTTGATGAATTCATATTTATGTGGGAGAACCATTGATAAATATTACGATTGTGATCATTTCTTAATACTTTTGGTACAAGTATGTTATAGCCCCGCCAATATCGATTGTATCGATTATCTCAAATACATCGATCCTTGTGGTATCGATGACGTGTATCAGACAAGACGGTCGGTGGGTGTACAAGAAGTTTAGTTCCCATTCCGCCGCTCGCATTGTCAAGCGAACTGGATGCTCGCTAGCGCTCGCATCTCAAAAAAGATAAACAATCCCAGAAACTATCCCGTGAATGAGCAGGTTGTTTGGGACTTCTGAATAGATGGTACAAGTATGTTATAGTCACTTCTATTTTTTGGTGTCCTTACAATGGTCTTCCCGTATTCATTTTGAAAGTTGATATCGGTTAGGGATGGACGCCATATTGAGCCGTCATCGATACCACAAGGATCGATGTATTTGAGATAATCGATACAATCGATATTGGCGGGGCTATAACATACTTGTACCATACTTTTCAACAGGTAGGTACCTAATGTAAGGGTTTCTCGAGTTTCGGTCCGGTGAAATAAAAATCCATTATTTGGGCAACATTTCAGAATACTTTTGTTATATTTTCAAGCCAGTCTCGGTGGCAGGGTAACTTAACAGAAACTGGTTAACATGGCAAGCTCTTGTCCGAAACCATTTCTATCAAATCAAGGCTTCAAAATTGATTCAAAATATACCGAAGCGTTGCCCAAATAAAGGATTTTTATTTCAACGGACCGAAACTCGAGAAACCATAACTTCATCTATCCATCGGTTGAAAACCTCCCCATCACTTAGGTAGAATGATCGTTCTCTCCCATTCATGTAATCCAGTGCTCAGTTGAGTCAGAAGTATGTATCCCATTTCATTTAGCGTGTCTTTGTTATTGTTCAATGTTGGTATATAATAATATTGTTATTGATATCAATTGAAAGTATTTTGTTTAAAAAACGCTGCAAATCCCTGCACAACGGTTTATTATTTTGTACAGAATACCCTTCTTTTACAGATCACAGCTCTCTGTATAGATAACCCGTCTATATAATATGTCTTTACATATTTTGTAGACCGCAGACCCTCCGTAGGTTAGTACCTAACCCCGTACTCGTTACTAGGTACCTGCCTAAATCACGAGTTAAATGTTGCTAAAATAATTCTTTCGATGACAAACAATAACTAAAATGGCGAAAAGAAACGCAAATAATGCATTTTTGAAGGAAAATTGTTGATTTGGAGTGAAATAAATGCCCCTTCTGCGTAGATCTTTGTTTTCTGTGGTCAGTACCTACCCTCTGGTCAAGTATAATGAACCGTTGTGTAATAACTTGCCCATAAATAATACTTCAACGGTTGGTCAAGTTGCAAAAGTACTGATCAACAAAATCCAGCCCCTTCTTGGTAGATGAACCGTTGTGTAATAATTTACCTTTGTTTAATAATTTGCCGTTGTTTAATAATTTGCCGTGGTGTAATAATTTACCGTTGTGTAATAATTTACCCATCAAAAATACTTCAAATTTTGTTCAAGTTTCACAAGTACCTACCAACAGAATCCAGCCCCTTCTTGGTAGATGAACCGTTGTGTAATAATTTACCGTTGTGTAATAATTTGCCGTTGTGTGATAATTTACCGTTGTGTAATAATTTGCCGTTGTGTAATAATTTACCGTTGTGTAATAATTTACCCATCAATAATGCTTCAAAGTTTGTTCAAGTTTCACAAGTACCTGCCAACAAAATCCAATAGCCCATCACTTATCAAATGAAATAAAATATCGCAGAACAACCAACACGACTTCATACGGCCATCCTTGATTATAATCAGGTGCTCCCTAGTAAGTGATGATACCCCGGCCGAATTTATACCGATTGATTCACGATCGTGTTGACGAAGCTTTTTGGTGCACACGAACGGCTGGACGTACAGTGCTCCGGGTGGTCTCAAAAAATTGTTTACCTCAAGACAAGTTTAATAACGTAAAAAAACCATACCCTTCTATCGAAAGTTTTCGAGATACGGCGTTCTGAAATTTTCAACCCCTATTTTGAACCCCTTAGAGATTACTGACAGTAACGCCGAGCTTCGAGGACCAACTGGACCCCGAACGGAACCTATAACCCGAATTTCGTCAGTTTTGTTCCATGGTAACTAAGAAAAGTGGCCAGTACGGTGTACGGCGGACAGACAGAAATATTTTTATTGCATTTTAGGATTCTACATACCTTGAAACGTAAACCATCAAATTTTGAGGAGGGGTTAGAATTTTTTTTTCTTGCTCGATTCCAATGGTTCATTATTGAAAATAATAAACCAAAAGAGAAAGACAAAAGCTCGTTGATACCAACTGAAAATCTTGTTTTGGTCAACTTCTAAAATGCGGCGTGGAGGGAGAACGTCACGCATTTGAAAAATGGAAGCCCTACCCCACAAAGGAATCTTTAAGAAAAAGCAATATGAATGAGATGTGTTTATTTATTATATGAACGGGTGAGCCCAGTATACAGTATTCCCTTGCTGGGAGATTCAGAACAGATAAATGAAGATCTTTATAAACAAAACCGAAACAGAGTAAGTAAGTGTACCTGCAAAAGCCCCCACCAAACAGCGTTGAAAGACATTTCAAGGTTTGGGGGGAAGGAACAGCTTTCTATGTTCATATCGAACAGAGGGAGAAGGAACAGCTTTCTGTATGCACATCCATGGGGAAGGTGCGAAGCATTTCATTTTGGCGGGTAAAACGGATATCAATCCTTTTAGCGGCTGAGGAGGTTTTTTGGAGCGGGTAAATTTTTACAAAAGGGTTGCTTTTGGGGGGATTTGAAATCACCAAAGCGCGCTGTGGTTCATTGAGGAGGAGTACATTCCACTCCGCATTTGATATCTTCCACGTTGAAACTAATTAGGTATGGGTCCTGTATTTTCGTTTGAGTTTCAATTTGATTACCCGTGATTCACCAGCCACAACAGTAGGTTACATGAGTACAAGGGATCCATGGCTGAATCATATACATGCCACGTTGTCTTTACATGTTCCTCTCCAGTAATAACAATACCATCATCGGTACACATTATGCCTTGGGCGGAACAATCAGTTCCCTGTTCAAATGTGCAGACCTCACCATTCACTCTCCAGTTGAGTTAATGGACGAAAACGGATTTACCACTCCCCATTGTCTCATCGCGGACTCCATTGTGACCGAAAGGCAAGTAATTAACGTGGTGCCGGGGATGCTGAATTAATTTGAACGGAAAGTCCGCGTTTCGATATTCGCCCAGTTAGGTGCGCGATGTGGTCCCTTCTAGAATATTTGAGGGTATTTAAAAAACGCTGCAAAGTCCTTGTCACATGGGTTTATTATTCTATTATTCTATTGGTCTACAGAAATGCTGGCTGTTTATTTATTGTTTCTTTGATGTAAAATAATTGAAATAGCTTCTGGTGGTTTCCACAAATTTTGGCCCCTAAAACACAAATTAGGTACGCTCCTTCATTCTGGTTTATTATTCTGTGAATAATACACCTATGTATACGGTCAGCAAACAATTTTTATAAAACCCCCTCAAAATTTTTTCTTTTCCGTTTCAAGGTGCGTAGATTCCAAAAATACAATGTCCGTCCGCCGTCCGCCGTATCACGTGTACCGGTTTCATTTTCGGTCTAAAAAAGTCGTTCTTTCGCACACAAGCTCCATTTGGGCCCTAGTTGTGTCCCGAAACTTTGCAGCCCGATCGGAATATACCCAGGGGTGTTATGAGCGAAAATGTGTATAAAAATAGGTCTTCTTGTGTTTTAGTAACATGTTAGTAACATGAGCTTTTGAGGTATCGTTTTCCATGTTTTTGGGGACGAGAAGATCGAATATGAAGTCGATTTTGACCAAAGAGTGGAAAATTTAGGTTCTACCAAAGGTTCAGCTGCCAAAATTGATTTTTTATGAGGCAAAAACCTGGAAAATCGTCTGAAATCACCATCAATTTGTATAATAACACTAGAAAAAGTGTCAACACGTGGATCAAGACGATTAAATGGTACTATCAATGATCAGTGATCATTTAAAAAAAAGAAAGAGGAGCCTACCTACCTTATTTGTGGTTTGAGGGCCAAAATTGGTGGAAACCATCAGAAATAGCTATTTCAATTATTTCACATGAAAGGAACAATAAATGAGCCGCCAGCATTTCTGTGCGTAGGTCCAGTAGAATAATAAACCCATGTGACAAGGGCTTTGCAGCGTTTTTTTTACTATCTTTGATCATTGGTAGTGCCATTTAACCGTCTTAATCCACGTGTTGACACTGTTTCCAGTGTTATTATACAAACTGATGGTGATTTCAGACGATTTCCCAGGTTTTTCACTCATAACAAATCAATTTTGGGAGCTGAACATTTGGTAGACCCTCAATTTCCCACTCTTTGGTCAAAATCGACTTCATATTCGGTCTTCTCGTCCCCAAAACATGGAAAACGATGCCTCAAAAGCTCATGTTACTAACATGTTGCTAAAACGCAAAAGTACCTATTTTTACACACATTTTCACTCATAACACCCCTGGGTATATTCCGATTGGGCTGAACAGTTTCGGGACACAACTAGGGCCCAAATGGAGCATGTGTGCGAAAGAACGAATTTTTTAGACCGAAAATGAAGCCGGTACACGTGATACGGTGGACGGCGGACGGACATTGCATTTTTGGAATCTACACACCTTGAAAAGGAAAAGAAAAAATTTTGAGGGGGTGTTATAAAAACTTTTTGCTGAGCGAATACATAGGTGTATTATTCATGGAATAATAAACCAAAACGTTTTGGAACACAATTTAATTTCAGGATTTTTTGAGTTCGACTATGACTGTACGCCAAGTCTGGTATGGTAAAATTATACACGGGACCAGATTAGTTAAGAAAGGCAGAACATGAATGATTCCAGAGGACTAAAATCGTTTTCCTCCCAGATGTAATTACAAAGCTTCCACCGCCGTAATGAGACGCTCCAAAATTGACTACGAAAATTCCACCGTTTCATCAAGTTGGAATGGTTAGAATTTTCGTACACCAATCAAATTGAATGTAGGAGCTTCTAGAAATCGAAAAGCCTGTGGAAATCATGATTTTGGATATAGACAGACGTACTTCCGTCATTCAGCCTTTTTTTCATTAGTGCACTGTCTTCATGGCTGTTTTCAAAAATATTCTGAGAACCTCGCACAAATTTGCACACAGGTTTGCGCGCGTTGTGTCCTGTGCGGTATGCGACTGGAATATCCATATGAGAGTCACTTGGGGAACTGCCATCAGGTCCGCTAAATTCTCATTGATCCCGTGCAATTTGGGCGCTGCGCCTCCGGAACTCAACGGATTATCTCAGCTAAAGAGATTATCAAGCGAAATTCGGTGCACGCTCATTAAATCCGCTAATGACATCGCCGAGAGTTCAGTAAAAAAACTCTCCCACGTCGGTTCCTTAACATCGGATTTGGGTTAACTTCGTACCTTAGTCATGCTATTATGTAAGGTTATATAATATTTAAAGGTTACAAAAAATTTCTTTGATACGAAAATGTTTAACATTGAAATTTGAGGTGAAAGTTTTGGCGTAACTTCAAACTCGGTTTTCTCAAAAACCTCTTTTTGGACTTAAGTCACTCCTGTTCTCACCAGGCGATATATAAATGCGATGTGTATATTTTTGTTATCCGTTGTTTATTTTCGTTGTTTTTGTTCATTATTGGTTTAATTCAATATCTTTTTTTACCATTTCTTTAGGTCGTTATTGGTTTAGTTCGATAGTTTTTTTTAATACCATTTCTTCAGGTCATTTCTTACCATTTATTCAGGTCATTTTGCTTTGACCAATACCGATTCAGTACAAATGTAACACAATAATATTATCACTATTAATTCGTATATAAATATGTGAATTGTTGTAAAAAGCCTTCTGCAGGTACGTCTAGATTCCTATTTACCACGACTCATCTCCCTACCACGGACTATTACTCACACTGGGGATTATTTTCTATACTGTCTTTGTTAAACTTGTATTTATTCATTTATGGAACTAGAAATGAAAAACAGCAAATTATTGCACAACGGTTTGTTATTTACCTTTACAGATGCCCATTCTGGGTAGATCAATGTTTTCTACGGTCAGTACCTGCCCTCGAGCTCCCCTCCCCCAGGAAACCCCTTAATCGAGTACTGGAGCGCGGGATTCAATAATTAATTATTTGTTGTTGTTCAGCACAGTCCAAAAGCGCCATCATGGTAGAAGTGGAAAACACCAAGTCCACTGTACGGTCGCCCCTCTCTGCTATTTTGGTTTATTATTTCCAATAATGAACCTTTGGAATCGAGCATAACATTCCCCCCCCCCCTCCCCCTCATAAATTCGATGGTTTCTACTTCACGGTACGTAGAATCCGAAAATGGAATAAGAAAATTTCTGCCCGTCCGCCGTTCGTCCTATTTCACTCTTTTCTTAGTTACCAAGAACGAGAATTAATGAAATTTCGTTTGTAGGTCCCGTTTGGTGTCTAGTTGGTCCGCGAAGCTCGGCGTTACTGTCACTTCAGTCTAAGGTGTGAAAAATTGGGGTTGAAATTTTCAGAACGCCGTAGCTCGAAAACTTTCAGTAGAAGGCTATGGTTTTTGGTTTATTATTTTCAATAATGAACCATTGGAATCGAGCATGAAAAAAAAAAAAGCTTACCCCCCCCCCCCCCCCTCAAAATTTGATGGTTTACGTTTCAAGGTATGTAGAATCCGAAAATGCAATAAAAATATTTCTGTCTGTCCGCCGTACGCCCTACGGGCCACTTTTCTTAGTTACCATGAATAAAAATTGATGAAATTCGGGTTCGGGGTCTAGTTGGTCCTCGAAGCTCGGCGTTACTGTCAGTCATCTCTAAGGGGTTCAAATAGGGGTTGAAATTTTCAGAACGCCGTATCTCGAAAACTTTCGATTGGAGGGTATGGTTTTTTTTACGATATCAAATTTGTCTTGAGCTAAACAATTTTTTGAGACCACCCGGAGCACTGTACGTCCAGCCGTTCGTGTGCACCAAAAAGCTTCGTCAACGCGATCGTGAATCAAACGGTATAAATCCGGCTCGGATATCATCACTAGGGAGCACCTGATTATAATCAAGGATGGCTGTATGAAGTCGAGCTGGTTGTTCTGCGATATTATTTCGTTTGATAAGTGATGGACTATTGGATTTTGTTGGTAGGTAGTTGTGAATCTTGAACAAACGTTGAAGTATCATTGATGGGTAAATTATTACACAATGGCAAATTATTACACAACGGTTCATCTACCAAGAAGGGGCTGGATTTTGTTGATCGGTACCTACTTTTGCAACTTGACCAACCGTTGAAGTATTATTGATGGGCAAGTTATTACACAACGGTTCATTATACTTGACCAGAGGGTAGGTACTGACCACAGAAAACAGTGATCTACGCAGAAGGGGCATCTATTTCACTCCACATCAACAATTTTCCTTCAAAACTTCATTATTTGTGTTTCTTTTCGCCATTTTAGTTACTGTTTGTCATCGAAAGAATTATTTTAGCAACATTTAACTCGTGATTTAGGTAGGTACCTAGTAACGAGTACGGGGTTAGGTGCTAACCTACGGAGGGTCTGCGGTCCACATAATATGTAAAGACTAGTATATAAATATTATATAGACGGGTTATCTGTACAGAGAGCTGTGATCTGTAAAAGAAGGGTATTCTGTACACAATAATAAACCGTTGTGCAGGGATTTGCAGCGTTTTTTAAAATTGTGTTTAAATTGATCTCGACCTTCAAATTTTTTTAGACCACCCGGAGCATTGTACGTCCAGCCATTCATTTGCACTGAAAAGCTTCGTCAACATGATCGTGGTTGAAATGGTATAAATACGGCCCGGATATCATTGCTACGGAACACCTGATAAATCGCCCATGGTTGTAGGAAATCGAGTTGGTTGTTCCGAGACATTTCATTTGAAGAATGATGGTTACTTAGGATTCAGTTGATAGGTACTTTTTCAGTTTGAACAAACGTACCTAATGCGTAATGAATAACAACAAAATAATATAATTAATGATGAAATTATTGAATACTGTCCGTTTGTATGAAAATGCAATTCCCGGGCCGGCTCCAGTACTCGATTTAGGGCTTTCCTGGTGGGAGCTCGAGGGTAGGTATTGACCACACAAAGCAGTGATCTACGAAGAAGGGGCATACAGGTAAATAATAAACCGTTGTGTGTTATTTGCTGCGTTTTTATGCCATTTTCGGATTCTACGTACCATGAAACAATCTTAAGTTCTGAGGGAGTGAAATATTAGGTAGGTATCAACATTCTCGTTTCAAAACACCATTCGGTTCGGCAGGCCGCGAAATAATGGTGTGAAGTTTGAAACTAATGTTCTCAACCCTAACTTGAATATTCGCGAGGTTCCAACAGACTTCGGCAATATCCGCCGATTAAGCTGGAAAACAGTTTGGTTACCATTGAGAACTAACCTCCATAAAATTTTAAATATTGCAACAGTTCCGAACACCCATTTCCTTGCAGTGTCGTCTGTAGTGGTGTGGGGGCTCCAACTTGCCTAGCAAATTCTGATGGCCTATCGATTAGAGGCCCTCTAATTACAAGTCGTAAACCTAAATAACTTCGTTTTTTTTCAATTTTTGATGCCACTGTCGGCGTTGTTGTGGCACCAAAACCAAACAGCTTCTTTCTATGTTTCAACGGGTAGACCCTCTCAAATCAAGAAACCCATGAAACGCTAACCACTAAAACAGGGCTAGACAAACCTGCCGGTCTAGACTGCACCAGCTTAACTCAAAAGAACACTACTTGCATCACAAGAGAGAATTCGAAGGGCGCCACTACTCTAAAAAGCTAGAACCACCCTTAGGTAGAGTAGGAATCTAAGGGCTGTAATTAAATTAAAAAAAAAAAGGCCAACTTCTTTAGTGGGAAAAAAATAAATTCAACTTCCTTTAATTACCAATATAATCAAATTATTTACAAGTGTGCTAGGGCTGGGTACCTCAGTTGTTATTGTTGGGCAATAATATGGAATCCCTAGACCTACCTATGCCTCAGTACCACTCCTTGTCTATTACCCTAACCTACTGAATTTATTAGGTACCTAAATGGATCTTAAGTTTATCCTTAAAACTACTTGGTAGTCGAAGAAGGATGGCATGAAGCAGAAGAGGATTGAGTGTATTGCGTTTGTCCAGTCAGAAGATAGAAGGTCAAAAGACAGAATGGAGAAAGATGGTCAAAATAGGTAGGTAGCCAAAAGACCCCTAAAAGGCAAGAATACAAATGATTACAAAATAACATGGAATGGACTCACTTCATAAAGCAGGTAGGTATTGCAGACATGACTGGACATGATTAAGGCCACAATGTATCACCAAACCTGGGGTCTTTATAATGTACAGGCACCAGGAGAATTCCCCCCTAGCACAGCAGTTCAATTTCCTCCAAAGATCCAGTAACTTCAGTCAGGAGCAGAAGAAGGGTACAAACACCTATATTAGAATCCAATAAACCATCAGGAAATAGCATACCTAGGTACTATAAAGTGTAACCCAGTCACCATATAAAGAAGAAGTGAAAACCAAGCCCAAAAGCATTAGGTACCTATTTACAATAATTTTAGTGCTATAATGATTGTTGAAGATGAAAAAGTATTGTAGGTATATACATAATGACTTACATAACCGTGCAGAGTATAGAATATGGTTTACCTGATCTTTACAAACTGGAGTCTTAGAAAGGATAAATAAATGTGGGTAGGTCACTCAGACTGGTCACAATATTCGCTAATTCTTCGAAATACAAAGAAACATCTAATCCTGCATGTTACAGCTAAATTACTCGTCCTAATTTGCGAGAAAACCTGCCAGGCAGAATTATTTGGACTATGCCAGATCACGTTAGGAGAGTTACTGAGAAGTTCCGAGTAAAGCCATAGGTTTTCAAGGAAAGGAGCAGGGTGGAGAGTTCAGCAGGACATAAAACAATTGGCCGGCTGGCATCCAGGCTGCGGGTCCGACGGCGGATTACTGGTCACAAGTCCAACTGATAGAACCCCTGCCCTTCACCCATCTTATCGGAGGCACCTACACAGCTTCAAAAGGCACTCCTAACATCAAGCGAAATAATTAGGTAACAAACTGTTACACCCATTCGGAAGGTATTCATTCGCGCAACAGATCGACAGACATGGGTCTCTCACTCCAGACACATTTCAGACGGTAATATGGCGTCAGGTATTGATGTTTGATAACCAGGTTAAATACCTACGTGCTGGGGTTTCTCTTCATGTGAGAACCCGTTATGAAATGAAAGATTGGAGAAAACCTCATCAGCGTTGGTGGGAGCTGGATGTCCAACGAGACCGCCTAACGTGGCTTTTATCAGACGGGAACACTGACAAGGGCTTAGTGGTGGGTAAGAGTAGTTGATTTGAGGGACTATATTTCATTTAGTTCACTCCGTGACATGAATACTTCTTTCGAGTTATTTTAGTAATTCATTCCGGTTCCTTTTCGTTCCCAATCACTCGACGCAAACAACAAATAGAACGAAGAACGAATTGGTGGAACTATCAGACTGGCTTCTGGCCAACAACAACAACTGGACAGCAAGAAGAACTGGACGAAGAAATGGCTGAAGGACTCCAACTTAGTTCCTTATTCATTTAAACTTTCGTTCCATGATAATATAAACTCCTTATGTAGTATCCACCCCTTCTGAACTACTAGTGAACTGGAACTATCGTTCAGTGGATACTATCAACTCCTTATGTAGTAAAGGAACTATCGTTCTGTAGATACCGTCCTCAAGTAGTATTTATTAATTTCTCCCCATCTGAATGACTCCTGAACGAACTAAATGAACTATCGTTCAGTGGATTCTATCAACTCCTCCTGTGGTAAAGGAACTATCGTTCTATGGATACTATAAACTCCTTTGTATTAATTCACCCCATCTGAAATCTCCTAATGAACTAAAGGAACTATCGGTCTGTGGATACTATCAACTCCTCATGTAGTAACCACCGTTCCTTTAAACTAAAAGAACTATGAGTTGCTGCCTTTAGTTCTTAGTTCGTAATGCACCGAACGGTAGTTCTTTAGTTCCCCCTTGCTACATTCAGGGGGCCTATTCACTAAGCCAAAGAGACATCTCTTTCAGGTCCGACTCTTTTGGCAATATAGATTTGTATAGTATCCCTGACAGGGTTATTCAGTAACATTTAAAAGAGAGAGTTGGCGGCCATCTTGGCATTCTCGATCTCTTTCAGAGAGACAGCTAATTAGGTGTCTTTCCTCGAAAGAGAGAGTCTATTTCTCGTTTGTTTCACAATGATCGTGTAATATCCTTGTTCATCCGCAACCACATCGGTAATTTTGATCGTGTATTTTTTTTTCATTTCATAAAGTTTTTCATCATAAAGTTTTTCATTTCATAAAGATTAAATTTTTCATTTCAATTTTAATTAAAAATATATACACAATTATTGATTCATGAGTAAAAACGTCCAAGTACGGGTTGAGGTAGGTACCTACCTACCTAAGAGTGGCCGTTCATTAGGTGTAGATATAATACAAGCATTAAGCCCCCTAATTCGACTTTTTCTGTTTATAATTGAGACTTTTTTCAATTTCATTTAAACTTTTATCCGATTCGTGAGCAAAAACGTCCAAGTATGGATTGAAGTAGGTAGGTACCCATTGATTAGGTATTACTAAGAAATGCGTTCATTATTAAGGAATTGAACTCCCAGGGGCACAAACATCTCGCACTTCATGGATACTATGGCATTTTTGTGTATTAGATCTCTAGACATCGGGTCCTTGATTCTTTTACTCTGTGGTCCTAGTGAACGAACGTTCAGTGAAACGAATTAATTCGAGAAGTAGTTCAGTTGGCGGAGTTAGTTCTTCAAGAGTAGTTCAGTACCAGTTCAGTGGATACTATCAACTACCCACCTCTGCAAGAGCTCGCAGTCGAGAACATGGATAGCCTGCTGACAGTGACGACTCCGCTCGCCTTTCGGAGAGATTGTGATCAGGCTTTCCAGTCTCCTGGAGAGGGAAAAAAAGCCCTGAGGACCCAGAGACAGGCGGAGTTTATTCATGCCAGCAGGAAATTTACTGCTGGAGCTATCGGAGTGTTGGAGAAAGATGTTTGTTGTTCTCTCAACGGCGTTTCCTTCAGCGGTGGGTGTTTTCCCATCATCACACCCTCTCTGCCTTTGGAGGAATAAGTTCTCGAAGAGTTTATTCCCGTAAAGAGGAATACCTAGCATGAATTTTGAAGTAATTGAATGATCGCTCATTATACGTTAATAATAAGGGAAACGATCCTGTGTCCTACGTTTATGACTTTGAGGACACTGCATCTATTTTACAATTTTCGTTTCTTCAAACTTCCAAGATTTATTGTTTTCAATATTGAATCTTTGAAAATATTCTTTTATGGAAAAGGAGATCCTTTGTAAACAAGAATCTTGTAAGGATTCTTTTATTTAAAACAAGATTCTTTGCAAACAAATCTTTCAATATTGTATTCGACAAATAAACAAAACGGTTTAACGCTCCCTCAAAATCTGTTTGCAAGTTAACGTTTCAAAACAAGTAGAATATTGTTGGTAGGATTCTTGAGGGTTGGTCACTTAATAAAATATCCACTATGCCGACGTTTCGATTTATTTATAAATCCTCTTCAGGGCTGTAATGATAGGAACTATTTTCTCAGAAAACATTGACTCAAACAAGTGTAGGATGGACTTATAAGTAAATGCTAAAAATTACCTTAGTTGATAAGCCTTGGCAGTAGCAGGAGCACACAGGCAGAAAAGGTGTTTATATTGCTATAGTTGAAAGTAGTAAGTATAGTTTTATCAAGAAGAAATAATGTTCATCATAAGTTTATAAGAACTGTGACTGTGAAGTTGGCAGGTGAGCTTGACCGGTGTGGCTTTTGGTCATAGAAGCTTCTATATAAACACCTTTTCTGCCTGTGTGTTCCTGCTACTGCCAAGGCTTATCAACTATGGTAATTTTCAGCATTTACTTATAAGTCCATCCTACACTTGTTTGAGTCAATGTTTTCTGAGAAAATAGTTCCTATCATTACAGCCCTGAAGAGGATTTATAAATAAATCGAAACGTCGGCATAGTGGATATTTTATTAAGTGACCAACCCTCAAGAATCCTACCAACAATATTAATACTGAGTGGTCGAGAACGTTAATCATGACAAGTAGAATCGCCGAAATCGAATAAAAACAAGTTCGTCCGTTGCTAGGTACTCCTTGATAGAAATTGTCTGTGTTGGTATTTGGTGCCTAGCCAAACTCTGGGTCTTCGTCAGTACGAACAGAAGGCTGGTGTGAAGCATCTCAAGGGAATATTTACAGTTGCTAGGTCCTTGGAGGTAGGTGGATAATGGAGTATTTTTGGAGACCAACCAACACCTATTCTCAATATTTCAGCATGTACGATTGTGGTCAAGACATAAGGAGAAAATAATGAACAATTGTGAAAAAATTTACAGCATTTTTTCTCAATTCCGCACAGGTTTTTCCGGCTTTGCCCCCACTGCCCCATGGATCAAGAGCTATTCTCATCGTATGCTTTAGCTACGTAAAATTGTATATCATGTCTGAACACGTGTCACCTCTGGGGAACTCCTCAGATGATGGAATTGACGAAGTAAAGTTCAGTACTTGAAAAGGCGTAAGTCTGTGCATAATATCGCTGCGGTCTTGAAGTTTAGACATCGTCAATCGTTCCAATAAATGGAAAACAGCGATCTCTGCACTCATTCAAGAAAAAACCGCGAGCGTTGTGCAATCCTATTTCTCCATTCTGTAGACTCAGTCGGCCATTCATATTTCTGACTCAGATTGTATTAGATTGCGACCTCCAATCTCAATGAGAAGCTTTTTTCTTAATGCAGTTGGCAGGAGCGTCGGGGCTAAACCACAATGGAATTGAACAGACATGAAGTGATGAATGAGAACCTACAAACATCCATCATGTTCCTAGCTCCTGGCCCAGGTTTCCATTAGTGTTTCTATTGCTAGTTCGAGTGTGCTTAGCTCCTACATTCATGTCAGGAGTGAGACTTCACACTACTGTGTGCATTATTCATCAGTGGTGAGAGTATGAGAAACTTGGATTGCAGCTACCTATATATCGGTTTGATGAGAAAAGGCCTAGGAACCAGAAATTTAAAGTTCGTTTACGTGAAGGAGGCTCAAATAACGCTGTTCAATTTGTCTTTTAATGTGTATCGGTTATTTTATTGCTTTCATGCACTTTCTGGAAATGCTCGTTCCCTTCCTCAGTCCTAGTGAGGCAAAACAAACGTAGTGGGGAAAAGTGTAGATGGCCGTGGGTTTTTCTGACATTTTTGCCGAACACATCCGCAGTTTTCAAAAACTCGAGAAATTACACGTTTTGATTTCATCGCTTTCGGTTCCAGCTTTCTTGGGAGTGTTTCGTATATCTGGAATTACCCGACCTACGGGCAGAGAAAGCAAGCGGAATTGACTGGGAAGAAAAACCTTCAGTTTATGAAACCCAATCGCAAAATGAAATTCTGAACGTTGCTAACAACGTAAAAACTTAACAAATTACAAAAAAAAATCAACCCAGACGTCGTTAGGGATTGCCATTTTGACGAATACGAAGTAGTTCAGGAGATGAAACGAGTAGTCATAAACCTTCCCTGGGCAGTTACAGTCATTTAGCAAAAAACTACACTAAAATCCTTCCAACCGTTAAAGCTTGAACCTGTCAGATAGTAGAACTCAATTATAGTATGGATAACCCTGAACTAATATTCACTGTACAACTTTTTGCAGAAAGGAACTGGTCTTAGATGGTCAGGATTACTGAAATGTGAAAATAACGCTATTGTTTCTGATTTCATGTCAGTGGTTAGGCTAAACCCGCACGACTGACCGGTCTTGAAGGAGAGGTGTTTGAACTCCGTTGCTCACTGCACACGTTGAGTCTGTATTTAAAATCAACTTCGTGAGCGGTTTTGGTTTATTATTTTCGACAGCGAACCTTTGGAATCGAGCATGAACAGAAAGAAAAACGCTGCAAATCCCTGCACAACGGTTTATTATTTTGTATAGAATACCCTTCTGTTACAGATCACAGCTCTATGTGTAGATAACCCGTCTATATAATATAATATGTACTATTCTATGCATATTATGTAGATCGCAGACCCTCCGTAGGTTAGTACCTAACCCCGTACTCGTTACTAGGTACCTACCTAAATCACGAGTTAAATGTTGCTAAAATAATTCTGCCGATGACAAACAATACCTAACAAAAAGAAACACACATAATGAAGTTCTGAAAAGAAATTGTTGATGAGGAGTGAAAAAAGTTGCAAAAGTACCTACCAACAAACTCCAGCCCCTTCTACGTAGATGGTATAATGAACCGTTGTGTAATAATTTACCGTTGAGTAATGATTTACCGTAGTAATAATTTACCCATCAATAATACTTCAACGTTTGTTCAAGTTTCACTACCTACCAACAAACTCCAAAAGAGCCATCATTTTTCAAATTAAATAATATCACAGAACAACCAACTCGACTTCATACTCCGCCAATATAATCAGGTGATCCCTACCAATGATTGGCCGTATTCACAAATTCCTATTTTGGGCGCGTCTCTGGTTACGAGATTTGGTTTGAATTGTATACAATTTCATTCACACTGGAGTCGAAAATGCCTGTCGGTGCAAACTTCGGGGCCTTACTGTGAACGAACGGCTGGACGTACGATGCTCCGGATGGTCTTAAAAAACTCGCAAGTTCAAGAACTATTTAAAACCGTAAAAATATTTACGTAAAAAAATGGTATAGGCGTTTTGAAAATTTCAACCCCTATTTTGAACCCCTTAGAGATGACTCACAGTAACGTCGAGCTTCGAGGACCAACTAGACGCCGAACGGAACCTATAACCCGAATTTCATCAATTTTTTTTCATGGTAACTAAGAAAAGTGGCCCGTACGGCGTACGGCGTACGGCGTACGGCGGACAGACAGAAATATTTTTATTGCAGTTTTGGATTCTACATACCTTGAAACGTAAACCATCAAATTTTGAGGGGGGGTAAGAATTTTTTTTTTCATGCTCGATTCCAATGGTTCATTATTGAAAATAATAAACCAAAATTCCAAGGAATGTAGAACCCGAAAATTGAATTAAAACAAAATGTTTGTCCGAACGCCGTTACTTCGCACTTTCCTTAGTTACCACGAACGAAAATTAATGAAATTTCGTTTGTTGGTCCCGTTTTGGTATCTAGTTGGTCATCTCTAACGGGTGAAAAATAGGGGTTCAAATTTTCAGAACGCCATAGCTCGAAAACTTTCAATAGAAGGCTACGGTTTTTTTAAACGTCTTTAAATTGAGAACTCGAGGATTTTTTGAGAACATCCGGAGCATTGTACGCCCAGCCGTTCGTTTGCGCCGAATAGCTTCGTCAACATGATTTTGAAGAAACTGTACAAATCCGGCCCGGATAATTGGTACGAAACACCTGATTATGATCTCGCAAGCTGAATGAAATCGAGTTGGTTGTTCCGAGGTATTATTTCATTTGAAGAATGGTGGCTCGTTTGGATTATTTGTTGACAGGTACTTTCTTAACTTGAATAATCGTTATCCTTCATGAATAACAACAAATAATTAATTATTTAATTATTGATTCCCACGCATTTTCATGAAACTGTAATTGGGGGGGCACGATGTTAGGTATTGACCACAGAAAACAGTGATCTAAGAAGGGGCATCTATAGAGGTAAATAATAAACCGTTGTGTAATAATTTGCAGCGCTTTTATCAACGTACCTATTCGGCCGAAAAACTTCGTACGAAGTGCTCTCCGAAGTGGGCAATGAGGCTCATTTCTCTAAGAAAAACGGGATTTATTGAAAATTGTCTATTTCCACTAATACACGAAAAATACACTGTTTTACCGGTTTCGGTGATCACCATTCATATTCACAACCAATCCCAATTCACCTTTCACTTTTGGGACTGTTTTTGTAAGGTCACCACTCTCCAATGTGTCTTCAGTTGTTGTTTGTTACTGACGATTGTTTGATCACCGAAACCGCAGTAACACCGTATTTTCGTGTATTAGTCTTTAGTCTTTAGTCTTTAGTCTTTATTGATAGGTACAGAGGACCTGGGTCCCACCTAGCGTACACAATGGCAAAATTAATTGGTAATTGGCGTACAAGATTAGTAGTAAAAATTGGTATTATTGAGAGAAAATTAAATCGAAAATGAGAGCAGGAAAATGAAGAAGAAAAACGCTGCAAATCCCTGCACAACGGTTTATTATTTTTGTATAGAATACCCTTCCGTTACAGATCACAGCTCTATGTATAGATAACCCGTCTATATAATATGATATGTACTATTCTATTATATACATATTATGTAGATCGCAGACCCTCCGTAGGTTAGTACCTAACCCCGTACTCGTTACTAGGTACCTACCTAAATCACGAGTTAAATGTTGCTAAAATAATTCTGCCGATGACAAACAGTACCTAACAAAAAGAAACACACATAATGAAGTTCTGAAAAGGGTTTGTTGATGAGGAGTGAAAAAAGTTGCAAAAGTACCTACCAACAAACTCCAGCCCCTTCTACGTAGATGGTATAATGAACCGTTGTGTAATAATTTACCGTTGAGTAATGATTTACCGTACTAATAATTTACCCATCAATAATACTTCAACGTTTGTTCAAGTTTCACTACCTACCAACAAACTCCAAAAGAGCCATCATTTTTCAGGCGAAATATAATATCACAGAACAACCAACTCGACTTCATACTCCGCCAATATAATCAGGTGATCCCTACCAATGATTGGCCGTATTCACAAATTCCTATTTTGGGCGCGTCTCTGGTTACGAGATTTGGTTTGAATTGTATACAATTTCATTGACACTGGAGTCGAATATGCCTGTCGGTGCAAACTTCGGGGCCTTACTGTGAACGAACGGCTGGACGTACGACGCTCCGGATGGTCTTAAAAAACTCGCAAGTTCAAGAACTATTTAAAACCGTAAAAATATTTACGTAAAAAAATGGTATAGGCGTTTTGAAAATTGCAACCCCTATTTTGAACCCCTTAGAGATGACTCACAGTAACGTCGAGCTTCGAGGACCAACTAGACGCCGAACGGAACCTATAACCCGAATTTCATCAATTTTTTTTCACGGTAACTAAGAAAAGTGGCCCGTACGGCGTACGGCGTACGGCGGACAGACAGAAATATTTTTATTGCAGTTTTGGATTCTACATACCTTGAAACGTAAACCATCAAATTTTGAGGGGGGGTAAGAATTTTTTTTTTCATGCTCGATTCCAATGGTTCATTATTGAAAATAATAAACCAAAATGAAGAAAAGGTTAGAGTAATGAAGAAAAACGCTGCAAATCCCTGCACAACGGTTTATTATTTTGTATAGAATACCCTCCTGTTACAGATCACAGCTCTATGTATAGATAACCCTTCTATATAATATGATATGTACTATTCTATTTTATACATATTATGTAGATCGCAGACCCTCCGTAGGTTAGTACCTAACCCCGTACTCGTTACTAGGTACCTACCTAAATCACGAGTTAAATGTTGCTAAAATAATTCTGCCGATGACAAACAGTACCTAACAAAAAGAAACACACATAATGAAGTTCTGAAAAGAAATTGTTGATGAGGAGTGAAAAAAGTTGCAAAAGTACCTACCAACAAACTCCAGCCCCTTCTACGTAGATGGTATAATGAACCGTTGTGTAATAATTTACCGTTGAGTAATGATTTACCGTAGTAATAATTTACCCATCAATAATACTTCAACGTTTGTTCAAGTTTCACTACCTACCAACAAACTCCAAAAGAGCCATCATTTTTCAAGCGAAATAATATCACAGAACAACCAACTCGACTTCATACTCCGCCAATATAATCAGGTGATCCCTACCAATGATTGGCCGTATTCACAAATTCCTATTGTGGGCGCGTCTCTGGTTACGAGATTTGGTTTGAATTGTATACAATTTCATTCACACTGGAGTCGAAAATGCCTGTCGGTGCAAACTTCGGGGCCTTACTGTGAACGAACGGCTGGACGTACGATGCTCCGGATGGTCTTAAAAAACTCACAAGTTCAAGAACTATTTAAAACCGTAAAAATATTTACGTAAAAAAATAGTATAGGCGTTTTGAAAATTTCAACCCCTATTTTGAACCCCTTAGAGATGACTCACAGTAACGTCGAGCTTCGAGGACCAACTAGACGCCGAACGGAACCTATAACCCGAATTTCATCAATTTTTTTTCATGGTAACTAAGAAAAGTGGCCCGTACGGCGTACGGCGTACGGCGGACAGACAGAAATATTTTTATTGCAGTTTTGGATTCTACATACCTTGAAACGTAAACCATCAAATTTTGAGGGGGGGTAAGAATTTTGGTTTATTATTTTCAATAATGAACCATTGGAATCGAGCATGAAAAAAAAAATTCTTACCCCCCCTCAAAATTTGATGGTTTATCTTTCAAGATATGTAGAATCCAAAACTGCAATAAAAATATTTCTGTCTGTCCGCCGTACGCCGTACGGGCCACTTTTCTTAGTTACCATGAAAAAAAATTGATGAAATTCGGGTTATAGGTTCCGTTCGGCGTCTAGTTGGTCCTCGAAGCTCGACGTTACTGTGAGTCATCTCTAAGGGGTTCAAAATAGGGGTTGAAATTTTCAAAACGCCTATACCATTTTTTTACGTAAATATTTTTACGGTTTTAAATAGTTCTTGAACTTGCGAGTTTTTTAAGACCATCCGGAGCATCGTACGTCCAGCCGTTCGTTCACAGTAAGGCCCCGAAGTTTGCACCGACAGGCATTTTCGACTCCAGTGTGAATGAAATTGTATACAATCCAAACCAAATCTCGTAACCAGAGACGCGCCCACAATAGGAATTTGTGAATACGGCCAATCATTGGTAGGGATCACCTGATTATATTGGCGGAGTATGAAGTCGAGTTGGTTGTTCTGTGATATTATTTAATTTGAAAAAAAAACCAGTCATGCAGCATGACTTAATGAGCGAATTTTCAAAGAAATATTCGAATTAATGGCTATGGTTTTGAATAAAGGAAAACTTCGGTCTAAAATTTGGTTTTCTATGTATATTCTCTTCGTATTTATTTTAATTTGTACGTTTTGTCCATCCTGATTCTACCGTTTGTTTATTACGTAATTGTACTAAGTGCTTATTTATTTGATCGCTGTGGGTTCATATTCTCCCCCTTTTTTGCTTCGAACTCTCGTCTTCAATTAATACTTCTCACATTTTTCAATCTGACCACTCTAAGTGTGTGGGGGGGGGGGGTAAGAGTTTAAAGATTATCCTAGTTTTGGGTAATTTTTGCGCACTTTAAATGCTCTAATTTAAGAACGGATTTAGATATCTAAAATCCGATTTCACCATCGTGTTCAGCGTGCAAAAACCTTTAAAATGAGGGGTCACTTGTTAGAAAATAACATTTTGGGGATTTTTGGGTAATTTTTGCGCACTTTAAATGCGCCAAAACCCTCCTTAGAGTAGGCCAATTTCGCCCATCTTCGAACTTAGCCTTTCGATTGCCAAGATAGATTTTTTGTGCTAATTTGAGCTGTTTATCTCAATTCTATCGAGAGTTATCGTCTGGAGTGACACATATATAAATATATATATACATATAAAAAAGTGTTAAATTTCAGGAATCGTTTTAGAATGGTCTGAAACGGATTTCTATGAAGAAATTTCCAAAAATTTATATTATTTAAATTTCGAAGCCATTGCAATAGCTTCATTTTCTTTGAAAATTTCGCTTGAAAAATGATGGCTCTTTTGGAGTTTGTTGGTAGGTAGTGAAACTTGAACAAACGTTGAAGTATTATTGATGGGTAAATTATTACTACGGTAAATCATTACTCAACGGTAAATTATTACACAACGGTTCATTATACCATCTACGTAGAAGGGGCTGGAGTTTGTTGGTAGGTACTTTTGCAACTTTTTTCACTCCTCATCAACAATTTCTTTTCAGAACTTCATTATGTGTGTTTCTTTTTGTTAGGTACTGTTTGTCATCGGCAGAATTATTTTAGCAACATTTAACTCGTGATTTAGGTAGGTACCTAGTAACGAGTACGGGGTTAGGTACTAACCTACGGAGTGTCTGCGATCTACATAATATGCATATAATAGAATAGTACATATCATATTATATAGACGGGTTATCTATACATAGAGCTGTGATCTGTAACAGAAGGGTATTCTATACAAAATAATAAACCGTTGTGCAGGGATTTGCAGCGTTTTTTTTTCATGCTCGATTCCAATGGTTCATTATTGAAAATAATAAACCAAAAATGAAGAAAAGGTTAGAGGAATGAAGAAAAAAAATGAAGAAGAAAAATGAAGAAAAGGTTAGAGGAATGAAGAAAAAATGAAGAAGAGAAGGGTAGAGGAACGAAGAAGAGAAAGAGAGAAAAAAGAAGAAGAAAGATAATATGAATGGCTGTTACACCCCCGTAAAATGGGCCATGCACCGCCTCCTGAACGACGAACAGGTGGGTGACTCCTTTACAGCCCTGGGGAGGGCATTCCAAAGCCGTACACCACTCACCCCGATAGAAGCCTCCAAAGACGAGGAGTGTTGTGGCATCAAGAGACCCAAGGATCTAACCGATCTAGTTTGGGCAAACATACCCTTGAGATACTCAGGATGAGCCCCCTTTATATATTTGAAAATAAAACAGTAGATTTATTTTCATCAAATCACTGATGCCACAGCCAATAAAAGAGTTATAGTAGGGACTTATGTGCTCCCTTCTCGAGGCATTGCAGATAAATCTTACACAGGAGTTGAATGCCACTGTCAGGTGCCTCATGACATCTGCTCTCAATCCTGTACTAATAATTACGTCAGAGTAAGTAAAATATGGCAGGATAAGTGTCCGAACAAGGAATCTTTTAATCTCACTGCTCATAAAATTCTTGAGTGGTTTCATTAAATATAAGGCGCAATAAACTGCTGCAAATCATAGCCACATGTTTTTGCCACGACAAATGAGAATCAAACACCACACCAAGGTTTCTAACATGATCCCGAAAAGTAATAGCCTCACCACCAATTATGAGACGCGGGAGTCCAGCCAAGTCAAAATCCCCCCTACAGAACAAAATAGCCTGGCTCTTCCCAGGGTTCAACAACATAAGCCCACTGGTTAATATTATTTAGGTCGGTGTTGAGACTATCAATTGCATGAGCAACTTGGTTATAGGAACATTGGGTATACAATTGCAAATCATCAGCAAAGATAATGTATCTAGATGGACCAATGCACTTAGGGAGGTCAAAAGAAAACAGCACAGGCCCAAGAATTAATAGTAGTGGAAATGGAAGAATTATGTATTAGTGGAAATGGAAGACCTTTCAGTAACTCCGTTTTTCTTTGAAATGGCTTTCCAAAATTTCATTGCGAGTGATTTAGGTCGTCTCCAACCATCTAAAACTAGAATTATAATAACTGAGGCATTTCTTCCTGTACCTACACTGCCAGCCATAATTCAGTATAATTCCTTCACTAACTTATCAAATTGTTGTATAAAATATGTTGATGCGGTGTTTGTGTTTTATCTATTTGTTTATTTATATTTCAGGGAGAAGAGCAAAGATTCTGGTTGCTGTGGCGTGGGTACTAAGCGCTTTGTTCTCCTTGCCAATTTTCTTCCTCTACGAAGAGAAGCTAGTTCAAAGTAAGTCCCAACTCGATACCGCAAATCGTGTTACCGGGGATGTCGATTAGCACGAATATGAGTATGCATTACAAATCAGCAAGCATTGGACGTAATCCGGTAACTACCAAGCAGCCCGGATCGTCAATATTTGGGTTCCACAGCAAATAAGGAAAATTTCGTTGGGATATCCTGTTCCACTAGGTTTTTTCCAGCTCGAAGTCCGAGTCACCTCATTTCCATCACCCATATTCTGAAACGTGCTATGGAATACATCAAATGCAAATCCGTACGATCCTGTATGAAAAAAATGAGCTATGATTTGTTAGTAACTGTATTTTAAATTCACTGGTACACCCATTGGTCATATGCTGGAAAAATCGTTGATTGACGAGGTGGGAGACATTAATATTATGCTCAAAAAAGCTCAATAACCTCAGACGAGTTGTTGAAGACTTTTTGTGATAATCATCCATATTTTAGGTAATTGTACGAAAACACCTTTAGATTATCACTAGTTTTTTCAGCTAAATTTTAGCCATCATCAGGCAAGCACATAAACAACGAACAGGATTTTAGCTTTAAACTAGAAACCTCCACAAAAACAAAACCTTGCATCGGTAGTAGTACCAACCTTAAACAGATATATTCCCCTACTACTGTTGATACTGAGTGAGGTAGAATCAGTCAATTTTCCAAGATTCCAGGTTTCTCTCCCACTGTCTTTTGAAACGGAAAAATCTCTCTGAAAATCTTATATTTAGGTTACCTATTGCCTTTCCTTTTTGATAGGTAAATATGTAGGTTTTCCAAAAAAAGAAACTCAAAAAAAGCGTTCTTGTTGGTACACCCATTGGTCATATGCTGGAAAAATCGTTGATTGACGAAGTGGGAGACAATAATATTATGCTCAAAAAAAGCGTTCTTGTTGGGTTATATTCCGATTAGGAAAACGTAAGGCTTTGGTGTGTGATATCAAATTCTATAGCCGGTTCCCTATCTAAAATACGTTATTGATATTCATGTTTTTTATAAACGAGCGAAATACTCGTTTCAATGAAACGACTGTTTTGTCATGAAATGAGAGTGTTGTAGTATTTTGAAACGATGAGGATGTAGTATTTTAAAAGGGTATTTTGTTTTGAAACGAGGATGTTGTCGTGAAATTTATTTCAGGTTTACATCATACGTATGTTGTCAGACACAAAAATCTTTTCAACGCCCGAAATCGAAAAGCTTATATCGGACCGGGCCGTCAGTTTATCAAATCAACTTTTAAGAATCCTTACATAGTCATGAGTCACATTACAATCATGTTCACCATACCGACCTTAGCTTGAGTGTTCTCACGAAGTTCCGAATTCCTCTATTTATACATGTGCCTACTTGGAGTGGTTAAGGAGTTTTTCCCGGATGACTCCGTCGTGGTTTTTAGCGAATTTTCGAAGAAAATGTAGCTATTTGGCTCGTTCGAAAATTTCAGAGATGTTCAGAGATGTGTGAACTTGAAACCCCTCCAAAATCCGTTTCATGCATGAAGATCTGAATTATAGACTTTCACTTTTTCGCGTGCGAATTTATATATGCGTATATTAATGTGTTTGTCATTCTGCACGATAAATCCCTCAATTTACATGGGGATGCGCGCAGCGGTCTAAATTTACAAATTGTTTATCCAAAAAATCAAAACAAGAAGGCTCAACATAGGCATGTGGATTGTTGTCAGTCATGTTTTTGGGGCGTTGAATCGATTGGATCTAGTCCCAGTCCGATTAAACGCACCAAATTTACAAAATTGCAGTCCGAAATCCAAAAACAAAATTGCATATTTTTTATGCAGGCATGTGAGGTGTCGTTTACCATGTTTGTTTGGTCGCTGAATCAATTGTAAGTAGTTTCAGCAAGTTAGACCGCATCGAGTCATCAAAATCACAATTTTTTTTGTTCAGTACATCCAAAAATGATTTTTGACATAATTTTTCTGCACGACGTGCTACTCTGGTCTCAGGCCGTGCCCAGTCAGACCGTATTGAGTGCTCTGGTAGATGCCCATTAATTTAAGTTCCCAGTTTCCCAAACTATTTCTTTGAAAATTCGCTTCTTAAGCCATACTGCATGACTGGAATTTTAGCAAATTTTCGAAGAAAAGGAAGCTATTGTTCTCGGTCCAAAATTTTTAAAACTCGAATTTCCGAAAGATTTTTATACCAAAATCCGTTTCAGACTATCCGAATTCCCTGCCGAAAGACACCAAAAATTATATGTATATATATATATATATATTTATATATTTATATAGTGACTCAGGTTTGTTGAGGATCAGTAGCTCACTGATTCCACTAACTTGCTAACTATTGTATTATACCTATGTCCATATTTTGTTGTAGCCTTGAAAATGGCTGAATAAACGGCCGAAACAAAAAAAAAAACGATCCTCAACAAACCTGAGTCACTATTCACTAAACGGTCGAAATCTCTACACCATATATATTTATATATATATTTATATATGTATGTGTCATTCCAGACGATAACTCTCGAAAGAATTGAGATAAAAAGTTCAAATTTGCACGAAAAATCTGTCTTGGCAATCGACAGGCTAAGTTCGAAGATGGGCAGAATCGGGTCACCCTAAGGGGGAGTTTTGGGGAGTTTTAGGGGGGGGAAATTACCCATAAATTCCCAAAATGAAAAAGTCTGACAAGTGACACCTCATTTTAAAGGTTTTTGTACGCTGAACACGATGGTGAAATCAGAATTGCGATATCTCATTCCATTCTCAAACTGGAGCTGAAGGAACGTGGTTATTTCTTGAGATGTTCTTCCTGGTTCGTCTGCTCTAATCTGATAACGGAATGGGATATCGCAATTCTGACTTCACCATCGTGTTCAGCGTTGGAAAATCTACAAACCGAGGTGTTACTCGGCAAAAAATGGAACAAAAAATTTGTTACGTACCCAATACCTACTCTTCTGGTATTCAAAACATTTTTGATTTCCCCCTCCCCCTCCTTCCACCCCAAATTTTACTTTGCGTAAAACTACTCCTGTTTTAATTTTGTATGGTATCAAGTTGGGAAAACATTGGCCGAAAATTAATTTTCAGAAAATTTTAGGCGGAGGAGGAAGATGCCGAAAACTTCGAAAATTCGCTCTTATAGCCATGCTGCATGACTGTGGGTTTTTTTTCATATTGCTGGACAAAAAATTTAGATTCTACGGTAGGATATTCCTATAATAATTTGTCTGTTGAGGTTTCGACTGCAGATGAGGGATTAGACCGTATACTAGAGCTCCTAATGGAGGTACTTGCTTTTATTACAACTATATAGGTATATGTATCAACGTTACAGTGAGGAGTTTTCATGGGTTACTAATTCTCTTTTTTTCTGCCAAATTCCGTTCAATAACTGAAGTCAACACTTGCTTACCACATAATGAATGTTTATGTTGGAAAGTCTAGGCAGAAAACGAGTGTGAAATTTGAATTTCCGAGTTCCCTCTAGAAATGGCGTGTCAGGTGAGTTGCCGAGTAGTTCAAATCGAGTCCCACTTAAGTAAGGAAGTGCATAATTTTAAACGACGTACAGAAAACTTATAAATTATAATTAAATTAAAGAAATCACGAAAGGTCACATCAGCAAAGGTTCTTGAAGGTTGCCAGGAAGGTTTGCCATTTCTGTTGTGTAGGTGGCAGTACTGAGAAATCTTCGCCCTCGAAACTTCTCGTCGCCTCCTTGAGGCAACATCCTATCAGATGTTAATACACCAGACATACGTCGTTCCTTGCCGCGTTTTACTTTTAATTGCCGCCATTTAAAAAACGCCGCTTACTTTTGAAAACGGGCTTCAAACTGAGTACCATTTTTCCAAGAGTTCTGAATATTTTTCCCCCCCAAAAGAATGTTGACGAAAAGCCCCCATTGCGCGCAATGTCGCATAATCCAAAGTCGTGGTGATAACAAGAGAATATGCGTACGAGTTCCATGAGGCTGTGTAGGTAGGCAGTTCTGACATGAAGAAAACATGTCGTATCCCTCAACCAAGCAGTGAATCCACTCCCTCGTTTATCCCGAGCTTGAGTGTCAAATGTTAATTATTCACTGTGGTTAGCTTTCCCTTTTCAGCACTTAGCTCGGCGAGTTTGTTTCGAATGCAAAGGCACCTCGAGTCCAGAGCAACACTGGAAGGGCTTTTTAGCATAAAGGCCCTTTGCCAGATTCAAACCCAACCTCACTCGTAAAGGGTGCACCTAAGAAGTGTTGGACCCCCCCCCCACGGAACTGTTGGATACATTCAACAATGTGGCTGAATTCTAGGATAATCCATGAGTTTTCCTCAACCAATACTTCGACCAGTCCTTCGGTTCGGGATTTTGTTTGTTCAGAGCACTGATGATAATTTATACCAGGACTTCCAACGAAAATTTAACGGAGTTGGAACAGATTAGACCAACTAATATTTCCTGCTTTTCCTCTTATCTATCTGCTTTTCTGAATATAATGCTATTGAACGTAAAACGTTGCTGACGTTGCGTTTACGTTGCTGACTAACGTAAAATAATTTTAAATTAGATTCTACTCTTTTCCAATTTTAGAGCCAATTTCTAGTTTAGCATTACCTAATACGAAGTGCCTCAGGTGCTTAGGAAGATTAGATGGGTTGAACCGCGATGAAAATTGTCATCTCGAGTGTTAACTCAGTTATCTACCAAGTGACGTGGTGTTGTTACTCGTGTATCTTCCGTGCAACACATTATTGTACCTTCTATGTCAGGTTAAGGCACATGAGGATATTCAGAATCAGTCCAAAATTCCCTGTACGAAATCGTTTTATGCACCTCCTCAAAGTGGTAAGAAAAAAGAAATAATAGAGACCAGCAGTGGAGACAGACAGTTGAGGGTAGGGGTACTACCTGCCATCAATGATTTCTCTGTGACTGAAACCATAGATACATATACACCTCGATACGCAACTGAAGGGACCAAGAACGAGCCTCCTCTCTGGGGTTCTCCGGCTGGGCCTGGTGTGTTGAGGGGCAAAAAGGAATGGTGAGCCTGTGTTACCGTAATAAATCGGCATATTTGGATTGGCTTATGGGAGCCAAGAAAGGCAAAATTATCAATATAAATGTTTGAAATTGTCATTGCACACATATTATTGATCATTATAGATCATCGTAGGGTTTTCAATATTGGTTGTGGGGTTAAAAACAACGAACAAAATCGAGTGAAACTACCGAATATAATCTCAAATCAGTTTTTCTTTCAGATTTCTTCACTTTCTTTCGTGATGAAGGTTTAGAAAATAGAAGCGCTTGTATTTTCTAAGGATGGTATTTTATTACAAAAATGAAAAACGTGACTAGTATAATAGGTAAAATTAAAATGAACAATGACTAAATTAAACCCTAGCTGTGACAACCCTGACATGTTTTTATGACACCACACTACTTACTGCTATAAAATGACTGATATACGTATTACTAGAATATAGATATACTTCCTACTAAACATGGTTAAATACTGAATAAAAAAAATTGAATCAAACATGATTAAATAATAATAATTTAATTCAATTCTTGTGAAGTAATTTTAGCTATTGTAGTGGGCCCCTTGAATTTTTGGCCAAATGGGTCTCTACTGTTCAACAAAAAAATCAAACAATTTGTATTGTTCGTATAAATTCTACCTACAGCCAATGAAAAGGCGGTGCCCTTTACGGCTTAAAGACTCCAAAGCACCAGCTGCACGGTGCTGCAATTTTTACGTTCATCTTTCTATTTCGACAGAAAAAATATTTGTCTGATAAACGTAAGGTTTAATTAATTTATCTGATAGTTATCCCCTTCAGTCCCCTTTTTTCATGACCACATAGCTATAAATGTATACCTGGGGTATTTATACCTATGGGTTTTCAATCAAAAAATTGATTTGTGGCAGCTTTGGAGATATTAGTATGTTACTAAGAGATCCATGACTGTAACTGATAGGGCGATTACCTTGACCACCCTAGGTTTCCTGTCTTTCTTGTTCCAGCATACGCGAAGTTAAGCTAAAATAAAGTAAGTTCATAACCACTGTGTGAAGCCACAATATGGGCCCACTATGGCGGTCCCCGATGCTACAATTTGCTTTGAAGAAACTTGAACAGGCTAAGTTTTCTAAATACATACGTTTTTCTGATACGTCGAGCCGCAACTTGAGGCTACATTCGTTGAAATAATCTACCGCCTGCTCATTACCATAAAATAATAACCACACAACAACAAACTGGACAAGCTTTTGGGCTGAGACGGCACAATAACCGACAGCTCATTTTTCCCGAATGAAATCCCTGAAATAGAAAAGGCCCGGGTGAAAAATACACAGCACAAGCCAGGAGAAACAATGGCTTGGAATAACAGTAAAAGAAGAAAAGAACGTCTAATTAGGAAAGATCGCGAAAGTTTAAATGAAGAAGCACTTAAACATTGTTCGGGTTACATTTCTGAGGATTGATGCTGCACAGCTACATTTCATATTGTTGTGAGAATCCCCTTTTATGCTTTTCTTATTTCTGTCTGGCCACAAGAACAATAATTGTTTTCGGAATTTTGCTAGATTGTTTCTCAAGTAGATGTGATGAAGGGTTTCCTTTCTGAAAGGCAAAACAGAATAGCCAGTGAGCATTATCATTGTAGCCTTCTCATTTAAAAGGGGAGTTGTACGATGAAACTGATATATCCAGGGCGCTCGTCCTCAAGAATACGGACATGAATTTGGGCGCACAAATTGAGCGATCTAAGAAGGTCACCAATTTTATGGCGTTTACGTAAGTGAGGGGAGGTCACCATCTAAAATGGCAGGTCCCCATGACATCAACAGGCCGAAGTGTCAGGTTCTCTCCGCGTCTTTATTCCCAGCCTCATGACAGCCTTGCTTACCCTACTTACATAGCAATATTGAGTTCGAAACAGCTGTGGAACCTGCATAGACTTATCCAAAATCAACTAAGCCGTTTCTCTGTGTTCTAAATCTTTGGTTAAATCACGATGAATACGTGTATGATGAGCTAGTTAGTTGGTTTAGTGCTGATAATCCCTTGTATTTTTTCCCCCAAATATTCAAATAATTCACAAGAACATAATTTAAAATTTAAACGCATACCTAACCTTGAACGATTAATGATCTCAGTAATAATCTGCATCCTTGATGAGCACAGGGAATTTTGTTCTTCTTTGCTTTAAGAATCGAAGAAGAATTGAATTAAGAATCGAAGAACTTAAGAAATTAAGAAAAATTGAACACTATAAGCCACGTGAACACAGCTGGTTCTTGAAATTTATTTTTGGTTTATTATTTCCAATAATATCTATATATACTATATCTACTATTATATATCTATATATACTATAATATCTATATATTCGGGCATGGAAAACAACGTCCCCCCCCCCCCCAAATTTGGTGGTTTCCGTTTCAAGGTACGTCGAATCCCAAAATGGAATTTAAAAAATTCTGTCCGTCCGCCGTATTTCGCACTTTTCTTACCACGAACCAAAATTAATGACATTTGGTCTGTAGGTCCCATTTGGGGTCTAGCTGGTCCGCAAAGCTCGGCGTTACTGTCGGTCATCTCTAAGGGGTGAAAAATAGGGTTTGAAATTTTCAGAACGCCGTAGCTCGAAAACTTTCAATATGGTTCAGTATGGTTTCTTTTAACGTTTTTAAATAATTCTTTAGAACCAATCTATCAATGGATCAATAATTGATCTCGAACTAAAGAAGTTTTTGAGACCACCCGAAGCATTGTACGTCCAGCCGTTCGTTTGCACCGTAAAGCTTGATCGTGAATGAAACAGTATAAATCCGCCCTAGATATCATCGCTAGGGAACACCTGATTATAATCACAGGTGGCTGTATGAAATCGAGTTGGTTGTTCCGAGATTTCATTTGGTTTGAAGAACGGTGGTTATTTTGAATGGAATTTTTTTCAATTTGAACAACCGTTATGCTTCATGAATAGCAAAATACTGAATGATAGAATTCTTGATTCCACCTCATATTTATGAAATGTTATTGCCCGGCTGTACTCGGTTTAGGGCTGTCTTGTGGGAAGCACGAGAGTAGGTTTAAGCTAGGTATTGACAACAGAAAACAGAGATCTACGCATAGAAGGGGCGTCTATAGGTACCTATAAACCTGTGTAGTAATTTGCATTTGTTTCGTGATCACGCGTTCAGCATTTATACGTATATTCATTGTATGCATTAATTTACTTGAACTGTGCATTGATTATAGGTCGCACGTTTTTCTCCATTTATGGGTCAGCTTGGTCCTACGCTAAATTGTCTTCTTTGAGATTTGACCTCTCGGTTTCGTCACCCAAGTTCAGAACTGAGAATAATGGTTGTGTTTAACTGCGAAAAACCATGAAATCTTTCATTGAGGGCATAGACTGCAAGGGTAGGTACCTCTCAGTTAGAGAAATCGAGGTTACTCTTCAAGATTTGGCCCCTGGTGATCCATGGATTAGGTAACCCGGAATAATGTTTCACGCCGACGCGCAGTCTGAATTGTAGCCAACAAAATTCGTTAGCGAACATTCCTATTGGAAACTCTTAACAACTGAAACAAAGCGATACAAGATCCAGCAACAGGAACGAAATTACTCGACGAGTGTGGGAAATAGAGCGTTCTCCTGGCGCCTCTGAGGTGTTACTTATAAAGCTTAATTACTTAACAACTCCCATTGGAAATCACACTGTTTGTATACCTACTGACTTTCCAGCCTCTCACTCGCTTCTCCACACTTGGTTAGGATGAAATCCACAGCACTTCCCTGCATTTTACCTCAAACATCATACTAAAGCGGCGTGCTTGAAATGAGGAGCTTGTATATTTCATTTTGAACCGCAAATACAAAACAAAATGAACTTGGCGGTGAGACGAAAAATTAAAAATTTCGCCAAAATTGTTGGCAACTAAACAATGAATTCAAATACTAGCCATAGTTAAAAACATAAAAATATGTCAGATTTCAGGATTTATGAGGGCAAAAATCGTTAAACATCGTCAAAACTAGCTAGATGTCATAAACTGGAAGTTCGCTGGTATGGTCATGTTGCATGGCCGGAACTTCTGACATAGGAGTTACTACTATTATATTTATCCCCACATACCTGGTTGCCATAGTACATATTACCGATAATTTTTGGCTTCAGGTTCATAATCGCCATCGAAAATAAGGTCTGGTTTCATTATTGTGAAATTGCAAACAATTCTTTCTGCGCGATTTCTATCTTATTGTATAGTTTATTGTTGGAAGCTTACGAAATGTAGTGGTGCAGTGGCATTCTGTTATTTCTTGGGGGATAGTGGTTGTGGTTTAGTGATTTGTCCCTTCTCACCCCGGACATTTAAGGGTAAATGTCACGGATTTTAGTAAGAAATATTTTCAATAGATGGCTGCACCGTCGGGGGCAATCCAATATTCGGTTTATCTCTTGAACGGATCAACCGATTTTCAATCTGTAAAATGTTCTGTAATCGTTATAAACAACCACAAGTGCGGACATTCAGTTTTGAATTTTGCAATTTTTTTCATGGAGTTCCCGAGATTGTTTTACTCAATTTCAATTTTTTTGAAAAAAGCAACTAGTACTTTTGTAGCAAAAAAATCGAAGAATCCAAATCCGTTTTCAGATTGAAAATTCGAAACTTCGTTACATTCACCGCTGATCATTTGAAAGTGAAACGTGGATCATCCAGCTAGTTCTCCTTGAGGAATGGACGCGGGTTGGATTTGCTGCTGTTGACCTCAGAATCGGATTCATCGCCCTCGAAAACCCCTGTACCCGTCATACAGCCTTTTCGGAAAGCTGTGCGGTAGAAATCCAATTCGGAAGTGTTGGGTGGAACTATAAAAACAGCTACCGGATAGCCGCTAAGACCTACGAGATCGGTGTGGTTAGGAACTGATATTTGATTATGAAACAATCGAACCAAAATTGACGGAGATACGACCACAAGATACTGGTACATTGTAAAGGTATATGTAAAAGAATGAAATTTAAGAAACCTAAGGAGCTCCGTTATAAAATAAAAACGCTGCAAACTCCTTGTCCCATGGGTTTATTATTCTATTGGACTTACCTAAAGAAATGTTGGCTGATCATTTATGGTTTCTTTCATGTGCAATAATTGGAATCGCTATTTTTCATGGCTTCCACTAATTTTGGCCCCCAAATTAGGAATTAGGCTCCTAGTTTTGACAATTTATCTTTGATCCATTTACTTGTCTTGATTCACCTTTTTATACTACTTCTGGTGTTATTTATACAAATTTATGGTGATTTCAGACAACTTCCCAGGTTTTTGACTCATAAAAAATGAATTTTGGGAGCTGAACCTTCTTTACAACCTCAATTCTTCACTCTTTGATTAAAATGGACTTCATATTCGGTCTCCTCGCCCTAAAAAACATGGAAAACGATACCTCATAAGATCATGTTCACTAAAACCTCAAACAACCCTATATTTTTACACCCATTTTTCACCCATAACACCCCTGCGTGTACTCCGATCCGGCTGCAAAGTTTTGGGACACAACTAGGGCCTAAATTGAGCCTGTTTGCAAAAGAATGAGGTGGGGTTTTCTCTCAGTCCTCCGAACAAACATTCGGCTGTTATTTGGGTAACATTGTTCATCGGGCAGTTTTCAACCTGTTTCAGACCAACTCCAATGCTGGATCGAGATGGCTGAGCCCTGGGAATGGCAGTTGTACATGACGTCAGTGTCGGTCACTCTCTTCTTCATACCGGCGATAATCATCACAGCCTGCTACGCGGTCATCGTTTCCACCATTTGGAGCAAAGGAAGTACCGCTATTGTCGTCAAAAGAACGACCAAAGGTGATCATTACCGAAATTCAGGGTATAGTAATTTGTGTGTATAGTAATTTGTTTCATCAAGCCATAGTAGCGAGCGTTGATCCTTATAATAATCGAGAAATATACGGAACCGATCTTTCTGTGATGCTGGAGTTCAAGGATGATTATAAGCAGCAGCGGTGCGTGGTGTCTGAAAACGGTGGGGTACCAACCAGAACACAAAACGAACAGATATGTCTACAAAATACCCCAAGGCAACAACACCCTTCCCTTATTTACTGATAGAGTGATATTCAGCAAAGCTCATCTCTTTTAATCAGCACTCTGTCGTCGTACGAAAACGTCGACAATTTCAACTGCAAATAGCCACCGAATTCATGTGTTACAAAAATATAGTAAACTAAAATACAACAAAACAATGACCCGTCGGCCGGTACCTACTTGAATGGAGAAGCTATTGACTAGAAGCTAGGTAGCTATCTGTGTGTTGACGCGGATCAATCCACAAACCACAAGATCACAAACAGTAAACAGGGCAAAACGCACGTAGGTACCACAAATACAAAACTGTCATCGGAACTGGACCAAACGCAAAACGCACAAAATTTGACGCAAAAAAATTGAAATCTGATAACATACTCAACAGAAAAAGTGAATGTGATTCAGAGACAACAAAAACAAATCGGAAGAAGAAGCATCTCGTATCGAGATGACAAATTGAATCGAAGGGATCGAATCGATTGTGAAATGAACGATTTTGAGGTGGAAATCAGATTCTGGGGACGGCCCGAAGTGGGCGTGGCGAACAATATTTTTACTCGACTGAGCATGCGCGGACGGGTCATTTTTCTCGGTCGCCATGGGAACAATAGGTCCCAGGACCTACCTGCCAGTTTCAGGAGCCTATGTTTCGATTTCGATTGCAGGCCATCGATTACTGTCGCTTTATTCCGATAACATGCTTGGTCTATGGAGCTAACAAGAAGGAACCACCATGAGTGCTCTACTAGAATATTGAATATCCATAGCCAGAGGAATCCGGCGAGTCGCTGTTGAGCTTTGTGAAGTGAAAAATGCCAAGTACAGTGTACGGAGGGAAATTCAGATGCCAACTGAACAATGTTTGGCCTTTTTAGTGTCTCTGGGTGCCGAGGCAGTGGCCTTATGGACGCAACGCCCCTATTACAAGTGATACCCGCATTTTCCCTTATAAATGTCATCAAAATTGGACAGTACCAACCTAACTTTCATCTCCCCATGTGCTCACTTGTTTTCCTTGTTACTACACAAATTTTTTTCACAAAAGAATATTGTCGTAAAGTTGTGAAATTCACTGGTCGTTCCGTTTATTTACTGGGATTTCCGTTTTCCAGGATTCCATGACAAAGTGCGTTTGGACAACGAGGACACGAGGAGGGCGAGTTCACGGGGACTCATCCCCAGAGCGAAAGTCAAAACTATTAAAATGACCTTCGTCATAGTCTTTGGTAAGTGCGCTCTCAACATCAGTAGGTACCAGATTTGTTTATTGTATATTTCAAAGAGACCGTATTTCTTAGAGACTTGTAGTGTCCTGCAGTTGATGAAAGTTGGAGCTGGGTACTCCCATCCCACATTCTGGGGTGATCTATACCCTAGGTAGGTCATTTTTAGGTTAAAATATTTTATATTATTGTAATAAGATATAAAAAGGAGTTGAGCAGATTTTTAGCGCAAAATCACAAATAATACTGAAAAATATTAGGGTGGAGGGGCTGCTCAGGGCAGTGGCAAATAACTTTGAATACCTACCCATAGAAAAAGAACTATAATTATGTTAACATAAAAACTATAAATAGTTATTGCAGTTTGCTGTCAAAACTCATAAAATGCTATAAATTTACCGCTGCGTTATTGTCTTTGGTAGTACAATTCATGTATACTATGTTTCGGTAGTGCAAGTTGTTCATTTTATTTCCCCTCAATTGAACTACCTATCTTATCTACCTACCCCTTTTCCATAATAATGATGTAGCGTCTAAAGGCGAACATGGATAAAGCAACCTACCAGCAGATAACCTTCTTTTGCTTCAGTGCCTCAAAGCTCTCTCCCCAACCCAAGTTCCGTCCGGTAGTAACCGCCCACTTTTCAGCTTTTGGAGCCCTACCCACAGCCTACTGGATCTTCATCCGACCTCCAACCGCCCGCTGTCCAACTGAGGTTTCTTTGGCCTCCTGACCTCAACAATTAAATTTAGACGAGAAATCCGCTTTTACCCGTTAGAAGGGTTGGGGAATCTGTGGGAACCCCCTTTTGAAAAGACTGATGACCCTACAGCATCCAGTGCAGAAGAAAAGGAGGTAACACTGCTCACACGAGAGAACTTATTAGGTTTTGCTTCCTCTTCGACCTTGATCGAAGGGAAAACGGGAAGAGAGGATTTCAGGGTAAGTAAACGGGTATCGTCGCTCACTGGCGGGTGAAGAAATCCTGATTGATGGACAGCTTTAGATGGGGAATCGGCCAAAATCAATGAGGGGAACTATGGTTACTTTTGCCTTAGGGGCCAATTAAACTAGGGATCAACTGGCTTAGTAAAGAAACTGTTCCCGTAGTAGCCTCACGCTTACTAGTCCGTAGACCTTTGAGCGTTGATAACAGAGCTGATAATATTGGTTCACACATCAAAAACCTGGTATGTGCCGTTACTGTCACCTGGCATTTGTGGGTCGCCTTGTTCCCGTTTGCGGATTCGAACTTTCAAACTCAGTTCCCGAACCTGGCAAAATCCCAGCTGTTGATCTAGAAGAAATAGTGGCAGTTGCGTACCTTATTCATGCTTATCTGCCTTTCTAAACTGTCTACTTTCCAGGCTTGTGAGGTTGAAATTCTCCATTCCATATTGACGTTGGAATATTGAGTTGTTACTGTTGTTAGCGTTGTTAACGCTAAGAATTGAATATACAAATATTTTTTGAATTTATCTGTCTGAAAGTATGTCACAGTTTTCTAAAAATATAATGAAATATAAACCACTTTGAGCAACTGGGGGGGGGGGGGGGGGGTCCTGGTTTAGCACGTCACACTGGCATTACCTCTTTCTACTAGCTCAATCTGTTTTGCACAATTGCACATGCTCACTGTACACGATCTCTAATCTAATCTGTACATGTAAATTGTTGCAATATACTGTAAACCGATAATTATATGAATGGACAGCCAAATTGCATGGAATGTACATAGTCCAAGTCCATAGTCCATAGTCAAGTCAAAAAAGCTGCTCGGCCCAATCCTCAGGTGAAGAAAACTCGGGAGGCCGGAAGAGGACACCCGGTGAGGGCGAAACGTCGCCCAGCGATCAACCCCATCCCCCCATCTTGAAGTAATGCTGAACAAGTGATTTCGGGGAGGATTAGGTCGAAAGGTAAGGGTTAGAGGGTTTTTAGGTGAAACCCCACGCTGATGAGGAGTGCGGACCCTCCAAAGCCTCTTTTTCAAGATTTTCCCCCTGTTTCCCACGACCCTAGTAAGGACCGTCAAACAGTAATTAATATGTGTTAACATTAAGTAGTATCATACTCGTAGGTGTTGAGAAAAAGTAGTTCATAGGTGTTTGTGATGAGTGTGTTTGAACGTACATCCACCACGAGTTGCATGAGGGGGGATGTGCCCGGAATTTGGTTATGAGCGAATCACCACCATGATCCGGGATCTTTTCGGATGTGTCCGTTGGTTATGGGCGTACCACCACCATTCACGGATTCTTTTAGGATTGTTGCCTGGTCGTCCAGGATCTTTTTGGATGTGTGCTCGGTTTGGTTATGGGCGGACCACCGCCATTCACGGATTCTTTTGGGTTAGGAGAGAGAGACGAGGTAAGGAGGTGATAGAGTAGTCAGCGACTAGAGGAGAGCGTAGAATGGCTAGAATGGCGCAGGAGGTGAGTATTTATAGGCCTGGAAGCCGTCTCCCTCCATCCTCTAGCTGGTAGAGGATGGTGGGGACCCAGGTTGTGCTTCGACTCCCCTGTGACTTTCGTCCCCACTTCTGCGAGTTTATTTGGCGAGAACTTATGTTTACAATATACAAAGGTTGTGGTTCTGGGAGGAATCCACGACAGTGTTAAATTCCTAGGCTACTTGTTTGCCTGTGTTGTTTAAATTAATTGAAGCAGTCCTCTTTCAACGCTCAAGGTTCGGATTTTTCAACCCAAATGTGGTTCACGCTTCACATTACATTTCCCAATAATTTCGGTAGTATTTATTTTAACATTTTCATAAACTACTCCGTTCAACTTGAAATAAAATGCGAAAAATCTCGGCCATACGTATTTTTCTTGATCGCAAACACCATTTTTACCCGGCGAGAAGTGAGATAAGGGAAATGGGCTCCCCACCCCCGGCCATTTCATACTGCCCTCGACCGATACCCCACAATGTATGTCCCTCGTCTCTTAGAAGCTCTTCTTCTTGCGCAGGACGTTCACAAACCATGATATTTTTCCATCCAACAATATTCAACTTTTTCATCCCGTTCCAAAAGAACAAACACAGTTTCCACATTTATTCCTATTTCTAGACTACGAGTACTGAAAATATTGGACGCATCAAGCCATTTTCTTTCAAGTCTGAAATTTTTTGCTGCGTGGTAAACAGTACCTACGCTTTTATTCGCTCTCGGTTGAAACGAACTGTTTGTACCTCACTGTACCCACAACTTCTCTGTATTTTTGAAAATGTCCCTTTCCTCTCTTGTGTTTTCTTCATTTTTCTCTTCTCGGCGAATACATCAAGATTTATCCACTCTCCCGTAAAACGTCCGCAGTCCCTCTTCTGAGCACACAATGTTTTCCAAACGGAGGCAGTCGGGATTTCTTTCTCCCCCCAAAAAAATGAATTATTTCCGACGTGAAGGATTTGTGTGAATACGGTAATGTAAAGGCAACAAATGGTATATCTCCCATTCCGTAATACCTAGGCCCGTCTTTATAAATATACCGCCTTCACTCCCTACAAAAATACTCAAAATACTCTTTCTCTCGCGAAAAATTCATGTTGGGCAGATGATTTTCCCACGCTCTATATTAAATTCCGTCACGATGATAAATAACTAAGATTCGGAACAACTACGGAATTACTTGGAGGTTTATCGTTTCTATATAACGGTGCTCATTTATGTCTAATCAATCTGTCCGTCAAGTATATATTCGAATGTAGATAACCCTGTAGAAACCCGTCGCGTATATCTTCAAAAATATAGATACAAATTGGATTCTGAATCATTCGTTGATCACGGTATCGACCTAACATTTTTATTTAAAAATCCATTTTCGAAGTTTTTTGACATTTTGGGCAAAAATAGGTGTAATTTTTTTTTAAATTGCAAATATAGTAATCTTACAGTCAATCTATATCATATTTATGTGTTCATTGGCCATTTCATTTTTCATCATTCGTTATGACAACAATTAAAATTACCTGCCTGAAGGTCTTGTAGGCGGTGAATTTTTCGAGCCTCAACTTTGGATAAATTCCAAATTTTTCAATTTTATTGATTCAATTTTATTATTTCAGAACATGAATACAGAATGCAGATTCAGTATACAGAAAATAACTAAGTTATGCTAGAATTTGCCATTGTTATCGTGCTATGTTTGAATTCTGATTAGGTACCTACCTACTTAGTTTTGTTCGCTGGGTTATCTACATCCCTCATTTTGGGCCTCCACAAATCGAAAGAAAGGAAAGCACTGAAGGGATTCCTTGGGCCCTGAGTGGCAATTTATCCGCGTGATGAATCGTTCGCCATGCTTTTCTTCTTTTTAAACGTCTCCGATTACAAAACCCTCCCACTTGCCTACCCGAAACTTTCCCACCGATAGCGATCGGTGTAGGAATGAGAAATTCACATTTTCCCACCTCTTTGGCAAAGGAGAAAGGTTGAAGGAGAGAAAGATTTTTGTTTGGGAACCTTAACAGGTTGGTGAATTTGACTCAGTGAGAATCTATCTTTACCCTTAACACCTGAGGAGACCGTTTAAAAAAAAAAAGTCGCTCGCCAAGATTAATGCGGCTATAACGACGTCTGAAGTTTGCTGTTATGCTGAACGCCGTATCTTGAAAGGGCGATTTATCACTGGCTGTGCAAATTTTACGTCCATGTTCTGAGCCGTGGTATTAAACGCGTTCTTGCAGAAGTTGACGTATAGATGGACAGCAGTGATTACTTTTTTAATTAGGTGCTCTTATAAACACACGGAACTCTGTCGGAACCATCGTGATCCTGAAAGTTAAGGATCGCCGTCTCTGGCAATGGTTGAGAAATGAGGGTTGTCATTATCTAAAAAAAAAACCTCTTTCGATTTCCACGAGTTTTCAAAGGTTAGTAAGAAAACTCCTGTTGACTTTCAAAATCTGTTTTACCATTTCCACGCAACAGAGCTTTATTGAGATGCAAGAGGCGTGGGGTAATTCCTAAATAGCCTCTCTTGTCTCGGTTTTTGTCGATAAATTGTTGGAATAAGATATGTTTTATGGGAAAGGTGGTTGTAGAGCGTCTATCCCGCGACCTGTCTCATATTGTGGTAAATTCGTGACCTACGTGAAGTTTCTTATAAGACCACCAGTAACACGTAAATTCATTTGGACAAAGGAATTTGGAACCTGGTACACGTCAATGAATTTGATTTGTTACAGTTTTCATCGTCTGCTGGTCCCCCTACATCCTCTTCGACCTCCTCCAGGTGTACGGGTACGTACCACCGACCCAGACCAACACAGCGATCGCTACTTTCGTCCAGAGCCTGGCCCCACTGAATTCCGCCGCCAACCCACTCATCTACTGTCTCTTCTCAACGAGGATCTGCCGAAGTTTAAAGTAAGTCTTGTAGTAGTTGTCGTTTTTTGTAGAAAAATCTAGAAATTATCACAGTAGAGCGAGCGAAAAACGGAAAATAGAAAGTGAAAACTGCACATAACTGATTCATACCTCACATAATTAAACCTGCCTATATTTTATAAGCCAAGCATTTAAAATTTTTATACCATTAGAATAGGTGTTATATTTTCTTACAAAACTTGCTAACAGTTGGTAGAAAAGTATATTCACACCAAACTTACCCTGTATTATAGAGCAACTGCGATGATCCCCAAGTTATCTCCAGTTATTAACTGCAATGAAAATACAATAATTACTAAGTAAGTCCGAGTACCTAATATGAGTTATCCTCCTGGTTGGAAATTCAAATGGTTCGAGTTGAGGGTCATAATAAGTCCAACACGGGCTTTCGGTTGAAAACATTAAAAACAATAGCCCATTATGAGCTGGTCGCCTTAATCTAGTGGTTATAGCATCCGCTTTCCATGCGGGCGTTCAGGGTTCGATTCCCTGAGCCAGCTCAGTACTTTCATTGACTCAGCATAATATCTGTAAAGATTCAGCTTCGGTTGAGTCCTGTTCCCCAGATATTAGAGAGTTGTCGCAACCAAAAATTGACGATCGGGAGAGAGAACGTTAACGCAAGTGTTACGATCGAGACCTAAGTTTTAGGCGTTTTCAAGACTTGCGTTGTCCAACACCACGTAACTATTGGAAAGATGCGTGCCACGCATCTCAAAGCTACGTTCTACGTAACTCGTAAGTAAACTTCTTCGCGGATAACCAAATTCGATCTACATGGCTATGCTATCGCATCACCCCGAATTTTGTAGAAAGACGGGAGGAGCCGGCCTCGGGAAGGTTTTCCGCCATTTGCATTCTCTTTATTTTGCGTTCGCTTTAGGTATATTTGGAAGCTTGAACGTCATGTGGTTCGTGTACCTATTCATCTTGAGCATTTCCATCCGAAAGCCATGAGCACGGTAAGTGAGTGCCTTATAATTCGCAATCATTGTGGGTATATAAAATATACAAAGAACCCAAGGTCTCACCGTGCCGTGCGTGTGGTTGTACAGTAAAAGAGCACGATTGCTCTTCTATAAATTGTTCATAACTCATAGAAAACCATCAAGATAGAATAATTACTGTCGTGAGTTCCTCCCGGGAACACTCCTATCATATCAAGTTCTCACCAATATCCAAACGCCAAACTAAAGCTCCGTAAATAAAGATATGAGTGGGGACAGGCGACAGAACCCAGGGTTACTCAACCTGGGGCCCCACTACCAGCTCCCTGCAAGGAGCTGGAGGGAGAGGCCCCCAAGTACTATAAAACCCCGGATCCTGGCGCTCAAGCTTCATTCGACACTTCCTCTAACCAGCTCTCTCTTCTCTCTCTTACCTTCCCTCTCAGATGATCGGTTGACTACAGCCGCCTGAGAATTTCACCTCCTCTCTCCTCCTCCTTGTCTAGATGATCGGTTGAATACAGCCGCCTAGACAAGGGACCTCTCCTTTCCTCTCCTTCACCTAGATGAACGGTTGACTACAGCCGCCTAGGTGAAATTCCCTCATCCACCTCTCTCTCCTCCAAAGTCGTAGATGTTCGGTTGACTACAGCCGCCTGCGACTTTTCCTCCTTCACCTAAATTCACTCACTCACCTTCCTTCCACACCGCCGTGATGAAAATTCTAAATTCATCACAGTGGTGAACCCGACGTTCACTCAACCTTCTTCCTTCCCACCTTCCCGCCTCATGTGTCGCCCCAGTATGGTTCGGTGTCCCACATTTTAAATTCAAATTTCGACAGTCAGTGTTAATTCGCAATTCTTGGCCCAACCTCACCACTCAAACCTCGACTCAACGCACCTCCGCTCCCGCCGATTGCGAATTTCGAAATTCAACACCACCTAAAATTTTTTGAATTTTAGTTACAGACATGGACCCGAACTCTCCGTCGCCCCCGCTCCTGCGACCAGCCACGCTACAACCGCCCGCCGCTGCGACAACTGACGCGACGGCCGCAGCCGACAACCCCTTCTCCACCCTCTCCCCACCCGGCTCCTCCGCATCCGCAGCAGCCACCGCCGCCGCTACGGCCGCCGCCGCCACCGACGTCATGACGGCATCCGCAGCGTTCCCTCTGTCGCTGCCCCCCTTCTACACGCACGACCCGGCGCTTTGGTTTTTCCAAGTGGACGCAGCGTTTTCGGCCGCCAACATCCGCAGCCAGAAAACTCGATATGCCCTACGAGATCCTGCTGCAGACTTCCGATATCTCCCCCGACGCCGCCGCTGCGTACGACGACCTCCGCAGCCGCCTCATCAACACCTACCAGCCGTCAAAAATCGCCCGAGTCGCCGCCCTCTCCCAACCTCAACACCTCGGCGACCAGAAGCCATCCCACCTCTACCGACGGCTGCGGCACCAGCTGCACGACATTATGACGGCCGACATCGCACGTACTTTCTGGTTGCGCGCTCTCCCCCACCCCGGAACGGCCCCTCCACGCCCGCCAACAGGGCAGACAACCTTCCGGCCGCCACTCACGCCGCCGCGACCGTTTCCCCACCACGGAACGGAACCTCCACGCCCGCCTCCAGGGCACAACCCCCTCCGGCCACCACTCACGCCGCCACTACCGTCCCCCCCCTCCGGAACGGCAAGAAACCACCCCGCGTCTCCTTCGAAGCGGACCAGCCGACGCCGGCGCAAATGCCCACCTCCGCAATCCTGCAAAACGCCCTGCCTACCCACCAGCGACTTTTCTTGCGCTGCAAGAAAACGAATGTACCTTTCTTGGTGGACACGGGGGCGGCGCTGTCTATATTCCCCAATAACATCCTCCGTCGTCAGGCGCGCTGTTAGCGGCAGCTTCTCTACGCCGCCAACGGTACCACCATCCCCTCGTACGGGACGTACCGCTCCTCAGTTCACATGAGCGGACTCGCGTACGAGTGGGACTTTACCGTGGCGGACGTGGAGAAGGCGATCCTGGGGGCCGATTTCCTTGCATATTTCGGTCTCCAGGTCGATGTCCGGAATGCGCGCCTGATAGACCCCGCTACAAAACAACCCATTCCCGGGTTTATACATGCCATCAACCACCCCCCCACACAATTTGAACGCCTCCTCCTCGACTACCGCCCCCAGCGCCGCCCCTCTGCCCACATCTCCACCGTCCAACATCATATTGAGACTTCCGGCCCCCCCATCACAGCTAAGGCCCGCCGTCTCCACCCCCTTCAACTCTCAAAAGCTCGTCAACATTTTAACAAGCTCATAGCCGACGGTATCGTCCGCCCCTCAAAATCCCCTTGGGCTTCTCCACTCCACATCGTGCAGAAGCCCAATGGGGATATCCGCCCCTGCGGGGACTACCGGCGCCTCAACACGAAAACCACTCCGGACCTGTACAACGTTCCCCACCTACGGGATTTTTCATCACATCTGCACGGTACTACTATTTTCTCCACCCTCGACATTTCACGAGCATTCCACCACATTAACATCCACCCACCCGACGTCCAAAAGACCGCCATCATTACCCCATTCGGACTATTCGAATACGTGAAAATGGGCTTCGGGTTGAGAAACGCTGCACAGACGTGGCAGCGCTATATGGACAGCATCCTGCGAGGCCTACCGTTCGTCTTCTGCTTCCTAGACGACGTTCTGGTGGCCTCCAGGACGCCGGAAGAACACCTCAGCCATCTCCGACAGATCCTCGACATCTTCTCCACCGAGGGCCTCCTCATAAACACGGACAAATGCGTTCTCGGCCAACCCTCCGTCCGCTGCCTCGGCCACCAAGTTTCGTCCGAGGGCATCAAACCCCTCTCGGACAAGGTCCACGCAATTAGTGACTTCCCGCAGCCCCGCACGGTGACGGAACTCCGCCGCTTCCTGGGTATGTTAAACTTTTACCACAGACACATAAAACACGCAGCACAACATCAACAACCACTCATACACGCCATCCCCCAACCCTCCAAAAAAAATGACAACCGCCCCATCACCTGGACCCCCCAACTCATCTCCGCCTTCAAAATTTGCAAACAGGACCTAGTAGACGCCGCTCTATTGGCCCATCCCGATCCCCACGCCCCCCTATCCATCACCACCGATGCGTCCGATTGGGCCATCGGGGCAGTGCTCCATCAACACACCGGCGCCACCCCCCAACCCCTAGGTTTCTTCTCTAAAACACTATCCCCCACCCAGAAAAATTACTCCACGTTCGACAGAGAACTCCTCGCCATCCACGAAGCCATCAAGCACTTTCGTGACTTCGTGGAGGGCAGGCAGTTCTCTGTCGTCACCGATCACAAGCCCCTCACCCACGCCCTCCTTCAGAACCGCAAATCCGCCTCCCCGCGTCGCCTCCGGCAACTCGAGTTTATCGGACAGTTCACGTCCGATATCCGATACTTGCCGGGGGCTGACAACTGCGTGGCGGACGCGCTCTCCCGACCCACCCCTACCCCCGCGCCGGTGGCGGAGTTGCTGCCATTTCCCTCCCCACACTCCCTCAAAACCAAACAAGATCCAACCTCTGACCCCGCCCTTTCCAACCTTATTTCCGCATCCAAATTGGAACAACTGCCTCCCCTCGACCTCTGGTGCGACGTGACGGCCGATTCACCGCGCCCTTACGTCCCACCAGAGTTGAGGCGGCAGTTGTTCCTCCATTACCATTCTCTTCACCATCCTGGCATTCGGGCGAGCCGGGACCTCATCAAGACGCGGTACTTCTGGCCCCACATGAATACAGATATTCGTAACTGGGTTCTGGGGTGCCAGAAGTGCCAGCGGTTTAAGGTCTCGGCCCACCCCCATGTCCCCCCTCAAACCATTCCCGACTCCCTCCCGTGGGAACACGTACATCTGGACTTAGTGGGCCCCCTTCCCCCATCCGAGGGGAAGAAATACTGCCTCACGATGATCGACCGTGCCACCAACTGGGTAGAGTGTATCCCGCTCGCCCACATCACCGCGGACGCCGTCGCGACGGCTTTCCTCGCTCAATGGGTTAGCCGTTACGGTTGTCCGCGCACAATCACGGTCGATCAAGGGAGGCAGTTCACATCCGCCCACTTTTCCGATTTACTACGTTCCCTCGGCATCCAAAAAATCCACACTACCCCGTACCATCCCCAATCCAACGGGAAAATAGAGCGGTGGCACTCGGTCCTAAAACAGGCCATTTCTACATCAACCAATTCCCCTTCCTGGACAAAATCCCTTCCCTACATTTTGCTCAGCCTTCGAACATCCGCCCGTCCATCAGACCAAACTAGCCCCGCGCAAAATGCATTTAAAGACCCACTACGTTTACCGGCCGACATTTTCACCCCAAACCACACACCGTCAATTAACAGGGAACCGCTACACTCAACAACACCGACAAACGACACCACTTATCCCAAACGATTTTTCACCACTACACACATGTACCTGAAAGAGCCCGGCATCCATAAAACTTTCCAACCACTTTATGCCGGGCCCTTTCAAGTCATTCGCACAACACACACCACCGCAACCCTGTTAATTGACGGCAAACCACATACAGTCCCGTTAGCCAGGTGTAAACCCGCACCTGTGCTAACCCAACCCCCTAACACTATCAGTCTCCCACCGTCCGTTCGCGATACCGCACCTCTTCCCAATGCACCAGTCACCTCCGTCGCCGTTTCCGGATTTCGATTCGGATCCGGAAATGGCGGCGATTCTCCGGGACGTTTTCGTCCCGGACCCGCTCTCCCCCCTACCCCCTTCGCCCGGGCCGACTACACCGCTTTCGTTCGTCCCGCAAAGGATCTCCGGACTACCTCCCCGGCCCCGGCGATGGAAGTACCCCCAGTGGAAAATTCTGCGCGAATTTCGCACAGCCCAAGCCACGGGGGTACACCCTCCCTACTCCCCCACAGACCCTTTGATGACCTCCATCCTTCGCGAGTTCCGCCTCGCGGAACTCATGCCCCCCCCACCCCCCGTTCAAATCATCATTCCCCCCATAAATTTCAACCCCCCACCCCCCGTTCAAATCACCGACCCCCCCGAAAATTCCGACCCCCCAATTTTAACGCCCCCCCCATTCTCGATTTTCGACCCCCCCATCTCTCCTTCTCCCCTTCAAACAACACCTCCCCCCCCCTCCATCGCCGGGGATATCCAAAATAGCCTCCGCCGGGGCGAAACGGCCCCGGCGGCGAAACGGACGGAGGGAGCGTCCCCACATTCCCCACGTCCCGGCGGCCAAATCCCCCGCCCCGCTCTGAGCAATCACGGCGGGGCCTTGAGATTCCGGAACAGTGCCAGTGTCTTCTTAATCCACTCGCACTGTACCGGAACTCGGAGCTCCGCCGTGCCCGCCTCGCCACGAGCTCGGAGCAACCGCCACCCCCACACACCACACTCACACACACACTGTCACTCACCACACCCAACACACACCCAGGAATCGGCGGTTTCCCAACACCCCGTTCCAATTTCTCCCCTACATTTGCACGGATGTTGTAAATATCGCAAGTATTATAAATCCTGTAATTCTTGTAAATATTGTAACCGCTGTAATTCTTGTAAATATTGTCATTCATCCTCATCTCGCCCTTGCCGATCACTTCCGTAAACGCCAAATGTTTACGGATCTTGACCAAACTTTGTACATATCCATCAACTCATCACTACTCCTTCATCTTTTGCCCATACTCCATGTAAATACTCATCTTTTGTAAATACCATGTTAACCCTCTCTGTCATCTATCATACTCCATGTAAATACTCATCTTTTGTAAATACCCCCTGTAACTTATCACCATGTTATATACTTACCATGTTAATCCTCTCTCATACTACCATCTTAATCCTCTCTTATACTACTATGTTACTCCTAGACTTAAGATCCGCCTTATACTACCATGTTATACTACTCTCTTATACTACCGTGTTACTCTTAGACTTAAGATCCGCCTTCAGCTCACACACTTGTTTGCATCGGCCCTCAGCTCCTGTCACCTTGCGCCTTCAGCACCACCTCTTGTTTGCCGTAGCCCTCAGCTCCTGTCACCTTGCGCCTTCAGCGACCACCTCTTGTTTGCCGTAGCCCTCAGCTCCTGTCATCTTGCGCCTTCAGCACCAATATTGGTTCAAACTGGGGGGACCTCTGTCGTGAGTCCCTCCCGGGAACACTCCTATCATATTAAGTTCTCACCAATATCCAAACGCCAAACTAAAGCTCCGTAAATAAAGATATGAGTGGGGACAGGCGACAGAACCCAGGGTTACTCAACCTGGGGCCCCACTACCAGCTCCCTGCAAGGAGCTGGAGGGAGAGGCCCCCAAGTACTATAAAACCCCGGATCCTGGCGCTCAAGCTTCATTCGACACTTCCTCTAACCAGCTCTCTCTTCTCTCTCTTACCTTCCCTCTCAGATGATCGGTTGACTACAGCCGCCTGAGAATTTCACCTCCTCTCTCCTCCTCCTTGTCTAGATGATCGGTTGAATACAGCCGCCTAGACAAGGGACCTCTCCTTTCCTCTCCTTCACCTAGATGAACGGTTGACTACAGCCGCCTAGGTGAAATTCCCTCATCCACCTCTCTCTCCTCCAAAGTCGTAGATGTTCGGTTGACTACAGCCGCCTGCGACTTTTCCTCCTTCACCTAAATTCACTCACTCACCTTCCTTCCACACCGCCGTGATGAAAATTCTAAATTCATCACAATTACTATTACTGAATAACTATGTTACGAGCTAGTATGAGAATAAAGAGGTTAACTTGACAGACAAATTATATATCATTGACAAGTTATTACTTTAACGTCACTTCAACATATGTCCGGAGTTACGTGAACACGTAACTTTCTCACGGAACTTAAGTTGGGTAGTTAGCATCCGAGTTTGTCACCCTAGAACAGAGTTACGTTTTACAGTTACGTTTTTCGGAAAATGGTTGCGACAACTCTCTAGTGCGCAGTTAACCTAGTACGTTAAACCAGTGACCTTCGGGTTCCATACCTCCCTCAATTTATCTGGGACCTCCATCTATAAAACTGGGACTGGCATTTATAGTAATAATAATAATAATAATAATAAGACCTGTATCGGCGGAACATTTTACACAGAGGCCTCGGGCCTTTAGGCATGTAAACAAAATAAAATTACATAATCAATCATGGCCTAGTGCAACAAATGAATAAACATCACTATATGGATTTTAGCACAAACTGAAAATTTAAACAGAATTTAAGAAGAAAAGAATATTTATGATGGCATTGACAGGCATCGAGAAGAGAGGAAGAGGTCGGATAAGAAGATACTGAACAAGGAGGGCCGTTATTTAAGGCGAAATTCCACCTAGAACACCGACAGAGTAATCTCACTGGATGTGCCCTAGGCTATGACCCAAGTGGCAAACGTTGAAAGGCATCTCAGGACTGCAGTTGGTTGAACAACGAAGTTTCTCTGAAGTAGGGTACGGGTGATAGAAAGCTCAAAACAGATCTACATTCGAGGGGTAAGGAGTTTCAAGTCCGGGCTCCTGCGATCCGAAGCGAACTGTGCATTTGAGCATGGAACCTCCCAGGCCTTCCAAAGACGAAAAGTCGTTCAAGATAATAGGTTTTTCCTTACTACGGTGTCGGGACACCGTGGTAAGGAATCTAGGGGAACGCATCGTGGATGCTAACTTTTTCAGGAAGTCACGTGGTCTTAGTACGGTGTCTTGGATAAAACGCACGGTGTCTTCCTTCCAGGGGTTACACGGAGAAAAGTAGGGGTTCGTACGGCCCGGGTGAAGCTCCTTACCACGGTCGGCCTTAGCACGGTGTCCTAACACCGTGCGATTACCGTGAACCAGCCGGAGAACGCATGAACTAGCTAACACGGGACGTGTGATCGGCCTTCTTCAGGCTAGCTTCACACTCGCGAGGTTTCACGCGGCGCGGTTCAGATTTGGTCGATTTAGCGCGGTCGCCACTTCATGCCACCGCGGCTCGGGGGGGCGAGCGGCGTAATCCGGCGCCTCTTCGGTTCGTACACGGGAGAGGTTCGGCGAGGTTCTCGGTTCACACATATCAGGCGACCGTGCTAAATCGACCGAATCTGAACCGCGCCGCGTGAAACCTCGCAAGTGTGAAGCTAGCCTCACCGTGGTAGCTGAGCTTCACCCGGGCCGTACGAACCCCTACTTTTCTCCGTGTAACCCCTGGAAGGAAGACACCATGCGTTTTATCCAAGGACATCGTACTAAGACCACGTGACATCCTGAAAAAGTTAGCATCCACGATGCGTTCCCCTAGATTCCTTACCACGGTGTCCCGACACCGTAGTAAGGAAAAACTCTCTAATAGCGTACATGACAATAGGCGAGGAAAAAGGTTGATTTGCTTCTTAATGCAACTATTTCATTATTAGTATGTAATTATCTTTTCAGCCAGTGGGAGTTCCTACTCTTATTCAGAATAAGGAAGATAAATCTACATATTGTGAATGAATGTGCTAATAACGATGGTGTATACGCAGACAACATCAGGAACAAGCTGGGGTGTTAACTTGTGAAACACGATATTCTAATCAATGTACAGACAGCATTAAGTTAATCCAGTAATAGCCCTGGACTTGGCCTCAAGGTATACATACAATTCATAATTTCATCGGTTGAACTCTCGTCCCCCATTAAGGTTCCACATATGGGAAACCCCATTAAGGTTTACATGTGGGTGTCCGGTAATTAAGCAAGCCATGTCCGTACGTTACCTAGGTGTTGAGATCGATCAATGCTTGAGGTGGGACAAACACATTAACATGTTAGTCACCAGGCTTCGTAAGTTGGCTTACATATGCAGAGAAGTTAGAGGTTGTTTGTCCAGGGAAGCAATCAGAGTGCTCTACTTTGCCCTTGTGCAGTCTCTAATGGTGTACGGCATATCGGGATGGGGTGGTTGCTAGCGCCGGCTTGTTGGGTTCTGTCTCAGTGGCAGAAAAATTGCTGATTAAGATATTGCTAAAAAAGAAAATTCGGCATCCCTCAGACGAGCTTTTCAGGCGGATGGGCGTCCTCCCATTCCTGAGCTTTAGGGACAAAATGAATATTATTAGGGTGCACAAGGAGGTGCGGGGGGGCGAATTTCCTTTGATTGAAAGTGGCGTTACCCGGGACTCGAACCGATGCTTAGTTAAACTGCCGTTTCGTAGAACAACGCGTGGCCAGTTGTGTTACAATTATAGAGGAGGGAAGCTTTTCAATGCGCTCCCTCATAATTTTCGCGCAATCTCATCACCCTCTGTATTCAAGGTGAAGTTAGGAAACTATTTTCACTCGCGTCGATGAACCATGGAGTATTAAAATCATGTTTATTTTATATAAAAGGAAGTGCTATTTGTTTCTTTTATAGTTTCTGTTTTCCATCATATTTCATATTACGAATTTTTTATGTAATTTTCTTTTCATTCTTTTTCTCTTCAACAAGTTGATGTATAGATATTTAATTTAATATAATAATAACTTTTTTTTCTATTACGTAGACAATAAGTATTTTGCGACTCCTCCCCACAGCACAAGCTCTGCTTAAATTGGGGAGTAGCATACGCGATTTCATTATTTGTAAATTGTAACATGTTTGACTAAAATAAATGCAAATTTTAAAAAAATCTCTTTATCAGGGATGAAAGGCTTGTAATGGAGCCCCACTCAAGCGCAGGACAAGACGCGTTAGCAAATTTTTACACCAACAGACCGCTTTTGAACAGGGTGCCCACCAGTCCGATATAGATTCCAGGTGTAGATTCTACTAAAAGCTTCATCGATGGAATCCGTGATGATCGGTATGAAAATCAACCTACAGAACACTTCTAAAACACTGAAAATCTCAAGATCACCACAGTGTACAGCCAAAGTAGTAATTGTGGATCGCGTGCACAAGTGCTGTACAGAAGCTGTGGGTTAGTTTACCTTGTCCAAAAATAAACGGTAGATGGGAACACATGAAACAGCAGTTAGCGTGACAGTGGGGCATGATGATTTCGAGGGTTTTCAAGGTCGATTTATCTTCGTGCCCCGCAGATATTTTTACAGTTCTGGCGAACCGCGTCCACGGCGTTAACGACTTGCTGGATGAAGGGCCCTTGACGGGTTGGCGTTACTGCCGTCATAAAACCGAGTGGAAATCCTCCGAGCTCCGTCTCCCTCTGGGTTTTACCTAAACAAATCGTTTGTCAAGACTCATTCGCACGAACTACACTAGTACCTTCCTAAGTGTATGAAGTACCTTCCTAGTGACAAATTAGTTGTGAATTAGTTGTTCAGGTTATAGATGAGATGCTTTTGTTCGAAGTGCAGGACAAAATATTGCCCTTTAACCGAGGTAGAGAAGCCTTGTTTTCATACAAGAGTCATAAGAGTGTATGTCCTCCAGAATCAGAATTTACATGACCTATGGAAAGGAGCATGACCATCATCTGTTCATTCATATTGAAAAAATCTTAGAATTTAGTAGGGGTGGAATGCTCCGAAAGGGTATATAAATAAATTTTCCTTCAAATTTTGAAAACTTAAAGATTCATGGACGAAAAATTGTCGCTGAAAATCCGCTAAAATCATACATTTTTCAGGTCTAGTTTTCGCGGAAATTTTGTGGCTGATTCCGATAATACCACATGATTTATAATATCCTGAAATGGCTTTACCTTCAAAATATGCACACACAAAAAAATTATCGAAAGTTCACAGTGGTTATGTATTTACTTTAGTGGGGTATGCGCATGGATCAAAACAGCGGTTTACTTTTTTTTTAAAATATATATGTTTTTAAATTAAACTAGATCCCATACTGAGAACTTTGATACCGACCGAAATGTTGTACAATAATTATTATTTGATTTGATTTATTTATTTGATAAAAGACAGAGAAAAATAAAGTAAAATGCGATGACAGAAAAAGTAGTAACCAAACTTAACTTCCAACTTGAAATATGCATACAGAATTGCAAAAATAAAGATGAACATAGCAATGAAAAATAATTGACATCATTTTGGGGTGAGAATAAGTTGAAATAAATAAATCAAATTAGTTATTTTTCTATGATTTTTTTCAACCAATTCTGACGTCATAGTGTGCGGGGGGGGGGGGGGGGCACCCAGGCGAGAGGAGTGCAGTGACGTCAGAATTAGTGGAAACTTTGAAAAATCACAGTGCGGTTGGTGTCAAAATTCTCAGGATGGAATCAACTTCCGTAAAACAAAAAATAATAACAATAAATACGTGCGCATACCCCATTGACAATATTTTTAAAACGGTCAACCCTGAGGGGTTGGTTTCAACCGATTTTGAAGTCTAGAAAATATTGCGGAAGGGCCTCCCACCATATGGCCACGAACTCAAGGTTTCTGGAGTCCCAGCGGCGTTGCAGCAGTCGTAATTCCAGCCTGAAACGAAGCATCCTACTTTATTTCACTTCTGCTTTGCAAATAATAAATAATCCATCACTTAATTTATCATAACTCCTTCCTGTGTTTCAGGAAATTCGCTCCCTTCTCCTGGCTCTTCGGCAAGTGCTGCCCCAGCGTCATGACGGACCACAGCTGCCGCTACGCCGGCGACTTCAGTTCGACGATGACGACGTCCGTGACACACTCGCGACGCTCTCCAGCCCTCACCAGCAGTTTCCACACTTCCCGACGCCGGGGTACGCTCTTATAGGACAGGCACTGCCAAGTCACCTTGTTGTAAACCAATTCGCTTCCAACAAGACGTGTTTCTGAGGTCTTGGTTCGTGTAGATATGGCATTAGAAAACGTGCAGTGGCTGCAGTTATTCTCATACACAACGCCTAATTGCGTTTGGCTTCCTTGGGATTTTTGTTGCAGGAGTGGACTTTCGACGCTAGAGCCCTGTAAGATTCACTGTTAACTAGCGAGTGTTCTGGGGTGAGAGCTGTCGTGATTTTAGAACCGAGCAGATCAACGAAAAATGCAAGGTGTGGAAACTGACCGAAATCACGGTTATAGTTATAGGTATACCTACCTCAATCGTCGTCAGTAGCGGTGCGTGGGGTCTGAAAACGGTGGGGCACCAGACCAGAACACAAAACCAACAGATATGTCTACAAAGTACCCCAAGGCAACAACACCCTTCCCTTATTTACTGATATTACTGATATTCCCTTATTTACTGATACCAGTGATACAACAAAGCTTATCTCTTTTAATCAACACTCTATCGTCATAAAAAAAAGTCGACAATTTCTACTGCATATTAGCCACCGAATTCATGTGTTGCATAAATACCTACAGTAAACTAAAATACAACAAAACAATGACCCGTCGGCTGGTTGCTACTTCAATCTTGAATGAAGATGCTATTGACTAGAAGCTAGATAGTTATCTGCGTGTTGACGCCGATCAATCCACAGACCACAGAACAGCAAACAGGACAAAACGCACGTCGGTACAACAAATTAATACAAATCTATCATCGGAACCGGACTGAACGCAAAACGCAAAAAATTTGACGCAAATAATGAAAACTGACAGAGAAAGCGAATGTGATTCAGAGAAAAACAAATCAGAAGAAGCATCTCGTATCGAGATAGCAAATTGAATCGAAGGGATCGAATCGATTGTGAAATGAACGATTTTGGGGTTGAAATCAGATTCTGGGGCAGTGGCCCAAAGTAGGCGTGGCAAACAACATTTTTACTCTACTGAGCTTGGGCGGTCCACTTTTCTCGGTTGCCATGGTGACACTAGGTCCCAGGACCTGCCAGTTTCAGGAGCCTAGGTTTCGATTTTGATTGCACGACATCGATTACTGTCGCTATATTCTGACCATATGCTCCGTCTGGGGAGCTGCAGGGAGCCAACATGACGGAACCACATATTGAATATCCATAGCCAGAGAACTCTGTCGAGTGGCTGTTGAGCTTTGTGAAAAATGCTAGGTGCAGGTCACGGAGGGAAATCCAAATGCCAACTGAACACATGGTTGGAGTTTTCAGGGTGCCGGGGCAGTGGCACAAGTGGCGTTATGGACGCAACGCCCCTGCTCGTCGTTATTATACAATACGCCACAAGTGATGGGCTTCTAGGTTTGTTCACTGTGAGCCAGGTGGAAACCACTTGAAAGTCACTTGGGCGTTCGCAGTGGATTTCCTGACTCTTCTCTGTACAGTATTCATTTCGTTCGTTCGCGGTGTTCTTCCGACCACTTGCGTTCGATGTTCCAGTCGCCGGATTTTTTCGACTTGCTGTTTCCTGACGAGACACCCTCACCATCTCCCGTCAGCGATAGCCGATCAAATCGTTTTAATGTCTGGCTTCGGATTCAGGCGTGTGCGTTGTTTTAGCTCCCTTGTTCTGTAAAGTTCCTGCCAAACACGTTCGCGGTGCTCGTGGCTTTCAGTTGGTTTCTCCAGCCAATGATGGCTATTTTGAATTTTGTTGATAGGTACTTTCGTATCTTGAACAAATTATGCTTCATAAATAACGACAAATAATTACTAATTATTGAATGATTGATTCCCGCGCATTTTTAAGAAACTGTAATTCCCGGCCCGGCTCCAGTACTCGATTTAGGGCTTTCCTGGGGGATTGGTGGGTGGGGGGGTGGGCTCGAGAGTAGGTATATTGTCCACAGAAAACTGCGATCTGAACAGTGACGCCGAAGGGGTTGTATTATAGTTTGCAGCGTTTTTTCAAGCAAATGTTCCGGTGTGTGACTTGTGATGTGATGTAAAAGTGAATAAAATGAGAGGTCCAGAGGTTTCCAAAACGCCATTTAGGTTAATACGAGAGACGAGGGGCCCTGTCAGTCCTTTCAGAGGCTCCATTTCGAATTTCAGCCCCGTAGGAAAGAAATTAGCTTCTGGCTCACTCTGATGATTAGGGAGAGTCCTCACCTCGTTATTCTTGCTCAGCAGTACCACAGATGCTCCATTTCGAATTCCACTGTAAAAAAAAGTCTCGAAAATTCTGGATTGGTGATCGTTGCTTTTTATTCCCCCTTTTCCCGGTATAAAATGCAAACTGGCAGTCCCACAGAAATCTTTCTGTTACTGCTAGAATCGGCGCAAAAACACCTTTTGAACAAAATAAATTTAAACGGGATTGAGGACAAAAAGCATATCCAGGCCGGATTTATACCGTTTGATTCACGATCGTGTTGACGAAGCTTTTTGGTGCACACGAACGGCTGGACGTGCAGTGCTCCGGGTGGTCTCAAAAAATGGTTTAGCTCAAGACAAAATTAATATCGTTAAAAAAAACCATACCCTTCAATAGAAAGTTTTTGAGATACGGCGTTCTGAAAATTTCAACCCCTATTTTGAACCCCTTAGAGATGACTGACAGTAACGTCGAGCTTCGAGGACCAACTAGACCCCGAACGAAACATATAACCCGAATTGCATCAATTTTTTTTTTTTTTTTTTTCATCGTAACTAAGAAAAGTGGCCCGTACGGCGTACGGCGGACAGACAGAAATATTTTTATTGCAGTTTTGGATTCTACATACCTTGAAACGTAAACCATCAAATTTTGAGGGGGGGGTAAGATTTTTTTTTTCATGCTCGATTCCAATGGTTTATTATTGAAAATAATAAACCAAAAATAAAATAAAATAAAGGAGCGTACCTAATTTGTGTTTTGGGAGCCAAAATTGGTGGAAGCCATCAGAAATAGCTATTCGAATTATTTCAAGTGAAAGAAACAATAAATGAACAGCCAAAATTTCTGTAGGTATGTCCAATAGAATAATAAACCCATGTGACAAGGGCTTTGCTGCGTTTTCTCCTATGAATCCGGTTGCTTGTAGAGAGGATACTCGTATGTATGTATGCCTTGTTTACTCATCTTCCCGTTCGCAACGTGGTTTTTCGCAGCAGGTAAACTTTTTGTTTTCCTCATTTTTTAAATTTTGTTTTAAGTTTTTTAATTTTTTTTTGCCCCTTAAAAATAAGGCCCAATGATTTTTTACGAAAAAATTACGAATTGATTTAAAAAAACGCTGCAAATCCCTGCACAACGGTTTATTATTTTGTATAGAATACCCTTCTGTTACAGATCACAGCTCTATGTATAGATAACCCGTCTATATAATATGATATGTACTATTCTATTATATGCATATTATGTAGATCGCAGACCCTCCGTAGGTTAGTACCTAACCCCGTACTCGTTACTAGGTACCTACCTAAATCACGAGTTAAATGTTGCTAAAATAATTCTGCCGATGACAAACAGTACCTAACAAAAAGAAACACACATAATGAAGTTCTGAAAAGAAATTGTTGATGAGGAGTGAAAAAAGTTGCAAAAGTACCTACCAACAAACTCCAGCCCCTTCTACGTAGATGGTATAATTTACCGTTTTGTAATAATTTACCGTTGAGTAATGATTTACCGTAGTAATAATTTACCCATCAATAATACTTCAACGTTTGTTCAAGTTTCACTACCTACCAACAAACTCCAATAGAGCCATCATTTTTCAAATTAAATAATATCACAGAACAACCAACTCGACTTCATACTCCGCCAATATAATCAGGTGATCCCTACCAATGATTGGCCGTATTCACAAATTCCTATTGTGGGCGCGTCTCTGGTTACGAGATTTGGTTTGAATTGTATACAATTTCATTCACACTGGAGTCGAAAATGCCTGTCGGTGCAAACTTCGGGGCCTTACTGTGAACGAACGGCTGGACGTACGATGCTCCGGATGGTCTTAAAAAACTCGCAAGTTCAAGAACTATTTAAAACCGTAAAAATATTTACGTAAAAAAATGGTATAGGCGTTTTGAAAATTTCAACCCCTATTTTGAACCCCTTAGAGATGACTCACAGTAACGTCGAGCTTCGAGGACCAACTAGACGCCGAACGGAACCTATAACCCGAATTTCATCAATTTTTTTTCATGGTAACTAAGAAAAGTGGCCCGTACGGCGTACGGCGTACGGCGTACGGTGTACGGCGTACGGCGTACGGCGGACAGACAGAAATATTTTTATTGCAGTTTTGGATTCTACATATCTTGAAACGTAAACCATCAAATTTTGAGGGGGGGTAAGAATTTTTTTTTTTCATGCTCGATTCCAATGGTTCATTATTGAAAATAATAAACCAAAAGATTCTTTTCTTTCTCTTCTCCCTTCTTGAAAAGATGGTGGAATTCAAAACACACCGTTTGGGGGCCTTGGGATGCGTTGGTGGAGTTTACACTTTGGCCAGTGGAGCAGTTGAAGCCCTTTGGTGGAGTTCATATCACGCAGGTAGTAAGTCTGGTGGAGTTTACAGTCGCCCGGAAATTAACATTTGACGTGACAAATAGCGGAGGTACAAAGGATCACAGGTATCCAAGGAACCAAACCGCAGGATTCTGTTCCTCGAGGCTTATGCTTCTTCACTTCCAGAAGTAAGGTACACAACCAGAAAAAAAGTATTTTCTCGCAACTTGCAGTTGCTAAATATTGCATTTTGCATTTCAACCAAGAAGACTTTGGTTCTTTGTCTGCTTGTAGGTTTTTCTGTACCCAGTTCCAGTTACAGCGGTTTTGTCTCGACGAATATAGTTTGGTTTCTACTACCCGGTACAATACCACTGGAGTTCGTTAGGTACCTCATTGGCATATCGAGTAACCTGTTGCGGAGTGGCCGGTTCATGAATCCTACTCGGGAGCCCTCGCTGATTCGGTGTACGGTCAGATGCGTTTAGTGCAATTATCCCTTTGACACCTCGCTACTCCGCTTCGTCACATTGTCGAAGGCATCCCGTGAATGTGAGTTGTTTAATGGGTAGACCTCAGGCCGCTACACGCCGCTTCGGCTCGTGAAACACTGGCGTGAGCATACTGTGGCGTGTTCATGTTGGTTTATTATTTTCAATAATGAACCATTGGAATCGAGCAAGAAAAAAAAAATGCTACCCCCCCCCCCCCCCCCCCCCCCTCAAAATTCGATGGTTTACGTCAAGGTATGTAGAATCCGAAAATGCAATAAAAAATTTCTGTCTGTCCGCCGTACACCGTACTGGCCACTTTTCTTAGTTACCATGGAACAAAACTGACGAAATTCGGGTTATAGGTTCCGTTCGGGGTCTAGTTGGTCATCGAAGCTCGGCGTTCCTGTCAGTAATCTCTAAGAGGTTAAAAATAGGGGTTGAAATTTTCAGAACGCCGTAGCTCGAAAACTTTCAATTGAAGGGTATGGTTTTTTTTACGTTATTAAATTTGTCTTGAGCTAAATAATTTTTTGAGACCACCTCGAGCATTGTACGTCCAGCCGTTCGTGTGCACCAAAAAGCATCGTCAACACGATCCTGAATCAAACTGTATAAATCCGGCCCGGATATCATCACTAGGGAGCACCTGATTATAATCAAGGATGGCTGCATGAAGTCGAGTTGGGTGTTCTGCGATATTATTTCATTTGACAAGTGATGGACTATTGGATTTTTTTGGTAGGTACTTGTGAAACTTGAACATACGTTGAAGTATTATTGATGGGTAAATTATTACACAACGGTAAATTATTACACAACGGTAAATTATTACACAGCGGTAAATTATTACACAACGGTAAATTATAACACAACGGTTCATCTACCAAGAAGGGGCTGAATTTTGTTGATCGGTACTTTTGCAACTTGAACAACCGTTTTAGTATTATTGATAGCCATGTTATTACACAACGGTTCATTGTACTTGATCACGAAGGTAGGTATTGCCCACAGAAAACAGTGATCTACGCAGAAGGGGCATCTATTTCACTCCACATCAACAATTTCCCTTCAGAACTTCATTATTTGCGTTTCTTTTTGCCATTTTAGTTACTGTTTGTCATCCACAGAATTATTTTAGCAGCATTTAACTCGTGATTTAGGTAGGTACCTACTAACGAGTACGGGGTTAGGTACTAACCTACGGAGGGTTACCTATACATATTATGTACTAGATCTACATAATATGTATAGACTAGTACATATTATATAGACGGGTTATCTGTACAGAGAGCTGTGATCTGTAACAGAAGGGTATTCTGTACAAAATAATAAACCGTTGTGCAGGGATTTGCAGGGTTTTTGTTTATTTTGGGCTGCAACAGGTGGGGGTTTTCCATGAAACTAATCTAATGCTGGGATGTGGAGCAGGATGGGTAGTGGTTTTTTCTCTTTGATTGACATGGGGAGGAGGGGGGGATGTTGACGCTTTGTTGTGGGGGTAACCCATGTGAGAGGTCGTCCCTGTGTCGTTGATTGTCTTGACCGACATTCCTCTCCAAATATTCACCACAAAAGCGCTTTCTATCGGATGAGCCGCCAGCGCCTGGCATCCGCGTCAGTTCCTTTTTGTTTATTAAATGCCCTCTAAAAATCCACGCTTTTACGTTTTTTGCAGAGTAGAATGAACGTTCGAAGCACTATACCGCTACCACCTCTTCAAAAAAATATTGTCCCCGCAAACTCGCTATATTACAGACAGAAATCGAACGATCCACGAAGAGGAATTCACGAAAATATTACCTAAACAACTAAATCTTCAGCCAATATTAAGGAAGCATTAGAAAATGCGAGGATCAAATTTACAGTCGGATTTAGATGATTATGGGAGCAGCGCGAATCTCAAATATTCCCTTAGCTCGTAGATTCGTAATTTAGTAAGCGAAGTGTTCTTTCACGCAACCTCCCACTGCGAGAATCTGAGTCTTAACGTTGGCATAAAATTACAAAAAAATTTCAAAAACGCTGCGAATTATTACAGAATGGATTATTATTTTCAGTATAGATCCCCCTTCTGCGCAGATGACTGTTTTCTGTGGTCAATACCTACCATCGTGCCCCCCCCCCCCCCCCCCCACGGAAAGCCCTAAAATCCAGTAACCATTACAAAATGTAGCCATTCAGTGGAATGGCCGAATTGCATAGAAGAATCGTCTCGTTGAGAAACAAAAGCCGGCGCCTCAACGCAAAATCCGAAGTAATCGAAAGGCCAATAAAATTTCGATTTTGCTGATGCGCGGTAGTGAATCATTATTCAAGCGTTTTGAAATTCACAGCATTGCCCTTCACCACCACCATCATTAACGCTCCTCCGCACATCACAACAGGCGCACAGACAAGTCTATTATTCCCCACAACAAACCCTAAGAGGGAACTTGGTGAATAAACAGATTGATTGATTGAAATTCATTGCGGATCATCTTCTACCAATGATCTTATGCCAATTTACACCCCCCCCCCCCCCACCCATATTGGGTACATTACACCACCATTCTCGATATTGTGGATATTTATTCCCTTTGATTCACCCTCCTGTTCAAGAAGCCTGTCTGTGCAAACTTAAGGGCCGAACGAACGGCTGGGCGTTTAATGTTCCGGGTAGTCTCAAAAACTCTGAAGTTCGAGAAATATTTAATAACGTAAAAAAACGTTTTTAACAATAAATTATCAACATTTAAGGTCTTCCGATTTGACGAAACTACCAAGTTCTCACGAACCAATTTGAATCAACTCTTGCTCTCAATCCGAACAGCCAAGTTCCCGTTTTAAGCTCCTGAGAAGGGGCCGAATCCTTAGGTGTTCGATTTGCCACTTTTTAGACGAATTTCAATATTTTGATGAATAAAAGACGTATTTTTGATTTTCGAACATGGTACGCGATAAAAATCCAGGATTCTACCTCCCCCTGAGAGTTGAATAAGTATACTTACCTACCTACGTTTTTTTGTGTTTGTATGTACGCAAACCCACTGAATCACCCATAACTACAGCAGGTACCTGCCTACATGTATGCTGCTGTATATACTAAATACGAAAATATTTTTGTTCTATGTTGACTCGAAACAGTGATACTGACGACAGAACATACTGACTGAAACAGAAGTCCTGGACATTTAGATTATAATAAAACAGGATACAGGAACGAAGTAATTCTGGCGTGACAGTAGTAGCTCTTACCATTTCTGGAATTCAGTGTGTCAAAACTTGAATATTCCACGGCTGCACAGCGCAGAAACAAACAAGAGAGAACCTTCAAATTCATTCAGATTATTTCTATATTCCATTTGGTAATTCAACCCAACGAGGGAGTGAGGTAGGTATCTTCTTCGACCTGAGTTTTTCCACAAGAGTAAAGTTATAAGCTTATGAGTTTCAATTATGCTCCACCCATAGTAATTTTGAAAAAAATTATTAACTGGGGTAAAGACGGTTATTTATTCCAGGCGACATCACTTTTGATTTTCTGCCGTTATCCGTAAATGTATTGCTGCCTTTTCTAAAGCCATACCACAAGCGAAAAGCAAAGAACTCAACTAACACTATAAGGGACTTGGCAGTATGCGACAAACATATTGTAAGTAAAATATTGATTAATTATTACGAACTTTCTCAGTATTCATGTGTCTGTAACGTTACAAGAATTACGTATTTTAAATGTTTAAATAACACTAACGAATATGTTTATTGTGTACCTACCTACTTCAACATTTTCGATGTTTATCGTACGTAAATAGCGTTTTACATAGGTACAAGTGTTTTACCTAGGTAACTATTGGTGCTATTTCATATTCGCTGTCGTATTTTTTTGACAGGGCTTTTCCATTAATTTATTATTATTGAACCTCTATAATTGAACGCTATCCCTCAAAAATCGAACCATTCATACCAATATTACAGAGTAGTATCCGCATCTATGGCACCTTCTAGCGAATTTTCAAAGAAATGCCGCTGTTGCAATGGTTCCAGAATTTATTAGTAGGTAGGTACTTCCTTTCTTTTCCGTTTCCATTTCTTTTCAAAAATGAGAAATTTTCAGTGACAGGAAATGGGGTCGAATTCGAGTTTTTGTGTGGTCAAAAATCGGCAAAAACAATGAATTTTCCAAAAATACATATAAATTTGCCGAAGGTTGGTCAAATTGAGTTTACGGGGGTGGGGGGGGGTCAAAATCGCTCCAAATTGGTAAAAACGTCTAAATTCTCCGGAAATGTATATAAATCCATCAAAATGTTATTAAAGTATTCAATCACTAAAAAGGTCTGTTTCAGTAATGAAAATGTTTTCCCCAAAAATCGTTAAAAATTGCTATCAGTTGCCAACTCTGAAAATTTGCTCATATGGCATTGCAGGAATTTCTTTGAATTTTCCCAACAAAAAGAGTACCTACCGACATACCTACATTAAAATTAGCTCCCACTTATGACTTAGTACCATACGTAGGTTTATTTCCCCCTCAAATTTTATGGTAATATACCTATTTGAGAAACCCTGTAATTTATTCTGGTGACAATTAGCTCTTAGAATATTAAAAATATGAAAGACTGATGTTAAAAGTAAATTTAACAGTATTTTTTATTAGATATATTATAATTTGTAGGTTTTTTTGCTTCTTCTATAAATGACGGACCTGATTGTTGGGACCTTGACCTCTGAAAGTTAAGGAATTTAAATTTGGGGTATACTAAGAAAATCGCACCACAGACGACTCTTGTGGTGTGTGGTGAAATCACTACTCTGGATCTCTGGAAACTCATTCAGTTTCCACCGAACAACTTCGTAGCTTGCCAGCCTCTTCTTTTTATTTGAAGAAGAAAATAATTAGGTACGGGCTCCATAATAACTACTCCTTGCGTACGTTTTGGTATTACTAGAGTGTAACAGCTGTGTAAAAATTCGAACACTTCGCCAAATTGTATCTAAAATATTGAAAACCTCTAAGAAGTGGCGCATTTTTGGCATTCTGTAAGACTGTCACTGCGTCAACAGCTTTGTCTCCATTGCGCTTCCACCTCCGACAGATGGTTGGTTTTCTGTGAATTTATGAGTTTTAAAGATTTTAAAAAGATATACTTACCTACATACTTAGGTATTGCAAGTATGTACGTGCCTACTACCTACGTTATTTAAATTCGAACACTTCAATCACAAAAATGTTTAAACCTTTCAAAATTCGCTCATTTGGGCATAGTACGAGACTACCCGTTTTTAATATTGCTGTTTTCGCTCTCCTTCAGGCAGTATAAATGGGTAGATTAGGGGTTTCATTCTGAGTCAGTTTTAAGGTTTTCTGGTGTTTATTTTACTCACCAACGCAAATGTGGTACCTTTTTATTTCCTTAACCAACTGAAACCAGTGTGTCTGCTGGCCAGGTGCCTCACGCAATCAGTACCAAGCTGTAACGGTGATTGATTGAGCTTTGAAAGTGATTTCATTCGATTCAGCGTGCTGGAAAATTTGAAAAACTATAGCAAACTCACATTTTTCTGACAGATGACACCACTGGTTCGGCGGTTCTGCAATAAAGTATTGCAGTAGGCCTGGATGGAAATTTCTGGAACTGAGCCGATAACTGGAGCGAATATTTCGTCGGAAAAATGACAAAGTGGCGTATCTCTTTTACACCACCGCAAACGGACGTAACTGCAAAAATCCGATTTTTGAGTTAGCTTCGTAATAATACCCCGATAAGTGACTCTAAGAGTTAGCAGAAATCCCCACACGTTTTCGTCGCTTAGTAACACAGCAAATGCTAGAGTACTAAAGACGTATCTACAACAATCGGAACTAACACACTGACAGACGGGCGTATCTATCAGTTACGTCTCTCTGTCATTGTGACAATCATGACTCGCGTCAGTTTTCAACTTTCCTCCTGATTTAGTGACCACTCCACTAATGACATTGGAATCTAAAATAACGTGCAAGGGAAAGGTAGACCACGTAAGAGCAACGGCTGAAACCTACTCCCGAAAGTCTATCAAAAGGCACTGCCGATGTCATCCGCCAAATTCAAGGATTTGATGAAGATGTGCGATGATGGTATCATCCTCTCGGAATGCCATCATTTTTACAAGAGCCTTCAGCCACCCACTGCGGTAAGAGACTGCCTACCTGAACCCAATTCGTATGAAGAATCAGACTACGAAACTCTGGACTAGAAAAACTTTCAATTATTGATAATTCATTATTTTTGTACTAACCCAGTTTCATAAAGTTACTTACTGTTTTTCTTTCAAAACTTTTAAGTCATTAGGTAAAATTTTTATTAATTTATTAAAACAGTTTTGTACGGTACCGTGTGATTTTTCTTCACAATAACTTTCCTCCATTACCTAATGAAAAGATGTTAATACATGTGTGAAAAATAATGATTACTCCCTTTACAAAACCTCCACAATTGAAACGGTCGAGTGACGTACCTGAAAAGGTACCAAATTTTGGCAATGAGAGAAGGACGTATCTGCTACTAAGGCATCCTTGAAGGGCGAAGAGCGACAAGTTACGAACTATATCACTCGCGACGAAATCGTGGAAACCCATTTCAAAGAAAAACGGAGTTATCGAAAAAATAGTCTATTTCCACTAATACACGAAAAACACAAAAAAAAAACACTGTTATAATAACGAGTTATTGTGTGTTACTGACGATGGTTTGATCACCGAAACCGGTATAACAGTGTTTTTTTGCGTTTTTTCGTGTATTAGTGGAAATAGACTATTTTTTCGATAACTCCGTTTTTCTTTAGCGACAAGTTAGGTAATGGGTTGTTAAACAAGTCAACTATGGGTGGAATGAACGATTTTTGGTTGTGCACATCTATTTTCTGAATTTCCAACGCCCTTAAACTTTCAAACACGAATATCTCGAAATGCGTTTTTTGCAGAAGTTACGTCCGTTTGTGGCGGTGGAAAAAAGATGCGCCACTACGCCATTTTTCCGACGATTTGTTTTCGCTTCACCTGATCCCATTCTGTAGGGGTTGGACAACTGTAGGTAGTTCGTATGTTATGTTGCTCGTATATTTGCAAAAAGTAGGGTTCCCAGGATGTTTTTTTTTTCGCTCTTCAGCATTCGAAACCTTCACAAACTCACTCGTCTGGACACGGATGTACGACTGGTGCTTTTTGAGCGCCCTAGCGACGTTTTCAATGGAGCATGAAAGCCGACAAGGGTCTGTCCCTTTGCCCGGGGCTCAAACCCTACTTATCCAGTTAACCACTAGCTCCGTCGTGGGACGTTTCACACCTCAGAACCCACTCCGGGTTTCCCACCCACGGAAATCGATTTCCTTCCAATTATCTGCTTCCGTCTTTATGAACCAATTCCGCCCCCTCAGCTCTCGCTATTAGCTTCCATAGTTTATGTGTCCTCACCAAAAATAGAACAGCCGTAACCGTACAGTAACCTTCCATTCCGTAAACTGGGGTCTCTAGTTTATGAAAATAACTTGTTGGTAGCTCAAAGTAGCTTACAAATTAGCTTATGAGTACATTGACGTTTGAAAATGTAGATAATCATTATAGACCATGTAAGTGGGGTCCAGTGATGACAGTCTCGATTTTCGTCGTTTAGGCGCATGCAGATGTTCATGTACTCAGTTAAACCATCAGATCTTATAGCCAGGGAAATTCTATAAAGAGAAATACGCATTACAACTCAAAAATCTTGTAAATAATGTTTTAAAAAAACCCATGACAACAGGTAGGTAAAACATGGGAGGTACTCTAAAACAAAGTTTGAATGAAACCAATCAACAAAAACTACCAACTAAGGTTTCATGTATGTTTTATAAATCTCCCTGGTTGGTGAAACCCGCTTAGAACCGAACCCTCCCCCCCCTTCCTCCACTTTATTTGAGAAACTCTACTCCATTCTTCCCACCAATCTTAATTTTTTACAAATCTACGAACAAATTCCAGACAAAGTAACTTTTCTTGATAACTCAGACTACTGGATCTTTTAGTCGAATAATTAGGTAACAAAGATAGAGTAGTACTCCCTTGTCTCCCCAGCTTCAACACTAAAACCGCTATGTTCGTAGATCTTACACAGTCGTCATAAGGCAACGTTATTCTTCAAAATTTTTAACTGTTCCGATAACTTTCTTGTGTGACAGAAACTACCAACTACCAGTGCTACCAACTTGCTAAACCGTCCTTTTTGCGTTAGTGCTTAGTGCGTTTTTTAAGGAATTGTGGAACTAAGCGTGAAAAACGTGGTTTGTCATCATTTCACCACAGTTTGCGGTACCGATTTGCCCGACAATACCTGAGTCCACGTGAAAGCAAAAACCGACTGCCAAGTTGGGTGGGCAGTATAGCTTCCTCACTTGTTGTAACATGGACTAATAGAATCAGTTGGTAAAAAAATGATGAGTCAAATGATTGAATAGCAATAAATAGAATAGGAATAAATTACCTAATATGCGTAATAGGATCGGACATTTCAACACTTTCGTCAACATTTCATGTTTGCGCATGCGCACACGAATGTTACAGTGCGATTCCAATGAAATTCGTAAGGAATTATCAATGTATTATTCCTGATCGACGCTCCAAGTTCGAGCTCATTTCAACGATACTTGAGGTTGTTATGGGCGTTTCAAGTATTTCACGTTTTCGCATGCGCAGACGAAACTTACGGTATTTCAATGATTTTAATGTGGGATCATCTGCGATCCAACCCGCGTGTGCCCTCAGAATTTCATCTCTCTACGATCATTTTTCGCATAGTTAGAAGCGTCACAAGGAAAGGGTCAACATATCATGTTCGCGCATGCTCAGACGAAAGTTGCAGTACAGATCCAACGAAATTTATGTAGAACTATCAAAGTATCATTCCTGATCGACCCTCCAAGTTCGAACTCATTTCGATGGTATTTAAGGTAGTTATGGGCGTTTAAAGAATTTCACGTTTGCGCATGCGCAGACGAAAGTTACAGTACTTTTTCAATGATTTTTGTGTGGGACCATCTGTGACCCAAACCGCTACCTTCAAAATTTCATCCCATTTCGACCATTATTTCGGTAGTTATGGGCGTTACAAGGAATTTACCACAGACAGATATGGAACCAAAAATGTTCCTTGAAGTCTGAAACGCAAAATGGTACTGGAAATTCCATTTCGGTGGACATGAATTTTTAAAAATTTTTTTAGTCAGTTGCGAATCCAAGGCTTCCTTAGCTTCCGGCAGTTAGGAAGAAATATTGAATCAGCAGATGCACATTCTTGGAGAGCCAATCGTGCTCTTCCCTGCCATCCTATATTTTGGTAGATTTTGATAAAAATGTAAATGCATGATATTTATATAAGGTCACCGCCCTCGTTGCGTAGGTACCGTGTTTTAGTGTGATGTCCAAATGGGAAACCGAAGGTCAGTAAAATAAAAGAATATCCGCCCAGAAATGGTTAAAAGGAGGCAAAAACGGTTTTGTTCAGGGACGTCCTCTTTCGGGATCGGTCGTTACCTTTCCGCACGGTCGGTTTTTCGATTGGACGTTGGACCGGATCCAAAGCGATGCCCCACCGAGGCTGACCTCGTCTATCCCCTCGACAAACAGAAGTAATAGTGTACAAATACGAAAAACCTTCCCTTTGTTCCCCCCCTGCCCCAGGAAGACGACAAGGAACACAAACGTCCGCAACTTTCGGCTCAGGCTTAAAAGCGCCTTTTCCTTCCCAGACAAATTGCCTTTTGGAGTCGACGATAGAGGCAAAGATGACCGATTTCCTACGTAGTTTTTAGAACAGTATTGATGACGTCATCTTGTGGTGGCCTTGACTCGTTTGTCCCCGATAATTTTCATTTTTAGGCCTAAGTCTCGTGTGCCCGGTTTGCCTCATTTTAGATTTTATGTACTTCAATGTTTTGATCAATGAAGCAAGTTTTCTTCCAAAATTTGAGGATAAAAATTCAAAATCCCTATTCCTGATAGGGGTAGGTAAGTACCAATGTGTAAAGAAAAACGGAGTTATTGAAAAAATAGTCTATTTCCACTAATTCCCTTCCATTGGGGATTCGTGCGCTCACCTCCTTCCAGTCCTTCACCGAACATGCTAGAAGATATCTTGACAGTCCTTCTCCTTCCTTCTCACTATTTTCTTTTCCCTCTTCCCTTTCTTTACATTCTCAATTCTGTTCTATTTCTCTCACTTTATAAATCCAATCAACCTAAGACAATCTGTATTAATTAAAAACCATTATTTAATCATTCTAATGCAATATAATTACTTGACTTCAGTTTTACTTTTCTTATTCATATAAAATTTTGTTTATTTGAGTGTGTAATATATTTAGCACCATATATTTTGTACACCATGAGGGGACAGAAGTTCCTACATACATAAGAAATAAATAAATAAATAAATAATACACGAACAAAACGTTAAAAAACGCTGTTATACCGGTTTCGGTGGTCAAACCATCGCGACAACATCGTCACAATAACTTATTGTGTGTTACTGACGATGGTTTGATCACTGAAACCGGTATAACAGTGTTTTTTTGCGTTTTTTCGTGTATTAGTGGAAATAGACTATTTGTTCAATAACTCCGTTTTTCTTTGAAATGGGTTTCCACGATTTCTTCGCGAGTGAGTTAGTTCGTACCAATGTGTGAGCAAAAACCCTTGAAACGCCCATAAATACCCGAAAAAAATCATCAAAATGAACTTAAATTACCAGAATGTGGACAGGTAGGTGTCCAGATGGTTCCATAGCAATTCCATCGAATTCCGACAGTAACTTCCGTTTGCGCTTGCTCAAAAGTGTTTTTCTTGAAACGGCTACCCTACGCTTGCACTAATCGGATTCGCACCATTCGTTCGCGCCAATCTTCTGTATTTTAGCCAGTACTCGTTTGCGGCAAAGAAACCACGACATGTACGTGAAGACAGAATGAAAATTAAAACCCGCACCATTTTAGCATATACAGTATAAATTTCAGTTACGGTTTCATTTGTTTGTAATCGTCCCTTATTTTAATTAATTCTTTTTCGATCGAAGATTACCCTATTAAATCAAATCAATATTGACCATGTAATTCAACCTATTCAGTGCATTGGGATTACACCTAGTAATTGATATTTACACCTAATAATTGATATTTACAATACGAACTTGTAATGTACTTTAAAATCCTCGCAATATAAATTCATTAAATTCTCTAAAATAAATAAATAAATCAACTGCCTTCTTAGTCATAGCTTACGTATAACTCAATTTTAATCATTTTTGAAGGCGTACCGTGAAAATCAGGGTGCCTATTCAGTAAGCGAAAGAGACAAATCTTTTCGGTCCGACTCTCTCTTTTGGCATAAGAGATTTTTATAGTGTCCATGACAGGGTTATTTAGTAACTTCTAAAAGAGAGAATTGGCGGCCATCTTGGCATTTTCGATCTCTTTCAGACAGACAGCTAATTAGGTGTCTTTCCTCGAAAGAGAGAGTCTATTTCTCGTTTGTTTGACAGTGTTAAATCGTGTAATATCCTCGTTCATCCGCAAACACATCAGTAATTTTGATCGTGTTTTTTTCATTTCATAAAGGCAAGTCAATTTGCATTAAAAATATATTCATAATTATTTATTCATGAGTAAAAACGTCCAAGTACGGGTTGAGGTAGGTACCTACCTACCTACCTAAGAGTGGCCGTTCATTAGGTGTAGATATAATACAAGCATTAAGCCCCCTAATTAGAATTTTTCTGTTTATAATTGAGACTTTTTTTTCAATTTCATTTAACCTTCACCCGCTCGCCTCTCCTGAAGTCACACTTCCGATCGCGTGGGCGGCAAATTGGCCGCCCTTGATTTTTCATAATTTTCACTACTTTTCTTCGTTTGTTTCAAATTAGTTTTGACCAGGGAACTCCAGCACAACATTACAAGCACATTTTTATCATAAATTCTTTATTCAGATAATGGCAATCACAATAAGAACGTAGATATTATATCAAAATCACATTTTCAGTCTTTGAAGGTTTTCTGCACTAAAATAATATTCTGCAGTTCGCAACTTTTTGTATTGAAAGGAGGTAACAAAAGTTTGAATATAATCATAATAATACCTACCTCATTTCGACAAATACCTAACTAACGTGACAATAAAATAAAAACGAAAAATGGCTAGAACAAAACTAGAATATCCATAGTTCAAAACATTAGAACTTTAGTAAAAAAAAAAAAAAAAAAAAACGACAAAAATTATACTCAGGAAGATGAGTTAAAACTCAAAATACTTATCAAATTGGAAAGCTGGCTAGATCAAAACTAGAATATCCATAGTTCAAAACATTAGAACTTTCCAAATCGAGATGCAAAACATTCATGTTTCAGTTCAAAATACAGCAGAGTACGACAAGAAATATCGATGAGAAGCCCTACACATATTCTAGAATACTGTGAAACTAGTACAGTTGAAAATACATGCGAAAGGAAAATTAATATTAACTTACATTTTCAAAATCGTGCGATGCGGAAACTGCCACGTTACCGCTCGCGTAGGCGGCAAATTGGCTCGAACCTGATGTCCCCAACTTTGGAGCAGTACTGACTGGGCTGACGTGTCCACCACGATCGGAAGTCAACGTAGTCTAGCAGGAAAGATATTAACTAGAGAATACATGGCACTCTTGGGGCTATCACGATACTTTGAGCGAGCATACACGGGAAAATTCGAAAAGGCGGCCAATCTGCCGCCCACGCGAGCGGATGAAGGCTAAACTTTTATACGATTCGTGAGAAAAACGTCCAAGTATGGATTGAGGTAGGTAGGTACCCATTGAATGGGTATTACTAAGAAATGCGTTCTTTATTAAGGAATTGAACTCCTGGGGGCTCAAACATCTCGCACTTCATGGATACTATGGGATTTTCATGCATTAGGATCCATCTCTTTCTCAAGGTCACTGGAGCTATTCTGTAAAATAGGCAAACCCCGGAAACATTGCATAAGACTGTCTCCCGAGGGAGACTATCTCTCCCAGGAGATTTTCAAAATAGATAATCTCTTTCCACTGTCTATTTTAGTGAGTAGGCCCCCAGATTGAGCTTTCCCCTTGCACGAGCTTCCAATTAGATATGCGTCAAGCGCGCGAGGTTCACTTGCCATGTGATTGTGTTCCATGGGTTGCACCATTTGGGTTACTGAAATAACTCCAGTTCTCGCCAATCGGCCTGGAACAACAAACTCTTCACGGTGCACTGCCAGTTTACTTGTCCGTCACACAGAACACGCGCTCGCCAAAACCTATAATTTTGTTTAAAAAAAATAAACTGCACACCTTTAAATTTGTTTTTCCGATCTTCAGCATTGTGACTTGCAAAGGCTGGTAAGAGCAGACTGACGTTGTTGGGCGTTGTCTCTAATGATCGGGCACATTGATCCAACATTGAGCCCAGCAGCATCGAACTTGTACTTTTTTATTTTTTTATTACGGGAGAACACAATTACACGAGAGGAGTTACGATGATAGTAATAAATAAAATAAAAGAAAGAGAGTTGAAAGAAACAGTACACAATGTGCATGAGATGCGCGAAAGTCGAAAAATAATGGAAATCAAATAGATATCAACAGATATTAAAACAAAAATAAATAAATATTTGCACTGAAGGTTAGAAGGTCGGGGAAGATGCCATACTTGCTGATACCTGGGATTTTTGAACTTGTTGACTCTTGTCATCCGCTGTTTATTTACACAGGATCCCTCACTCCAACTCTAATAATGAGTTCGGAGCAAGTAAAACGACCGTCACAATTTGGTGGGCATAAGCGATAAGTTGGATTTGGCGCAAACAAAACGAAATGCTGCCCTTCCTAACGCCGATTAGCGCAATCGTAAGGCTCCGCTTGAAACACCCGTGTCTGCCAGAAACAAACGTCGAAATGAGCTCAAATTTGAAGTTGTAGTGTGCAGATGAGCCTATCATATATTATATTAAGACAGTGTCTTTCGTTTGCGCTTGCGCCAACTTGTTTTTCTTGAAACGCCGTATCTACCCGGGCAGTACTACATGGAAAAATGATAAAAAAAGAGCTCAAATTTGAAGGGCTTCTGTGTTATAGTGTGTTGATAGAACCTACGAAACAAATTTCATCAAATTCCGACTGTAACTTATTGTTCAGGGTTTTAGGGAGTCGCCGAACTAAATAGTTCATGGATTACACCTTACCTGATGTTTGGTGGAGATAGAGATAGGTTTGTTTAGCAGATATTTCTATATTTGAATTCTATATTCTGTATTTGAAACCATGAGAAAATGTTGTAGATGGTGTTGTGAGCGCAAGGTAGGGTTGGTTTAGTAGGTCGCAGGAGAGGTTTGCTACACCCCGTGGTTTTCACCACAGCGAGTGTTAGAAGGTGGCTACCACCCCGCGGTTTTCACCACAGCGAGTGTTAGAAGGTAGCTACCACCCCATGGTCTTCACCACAGAGAGTGTTAGAAGGTAGCTACCACCCCGCGGTTTTCACCACAGCGAGCGATAGTGGGCGTGCCAGCACCCCAAGTTTTCACCACAATGAGTACCGGATCTTTTCTTTCGGGAAGCATATCCCGGGTTTTCACCACAGTGAATATGCGAGGGAGAGGTTCGAGAGAGGAGGAACAAGGTAAGAGAGAGGGAAGTCGCTGGTAGGAGTCGGATCGGTAGAATGAAGAGCTGTGCGAGCCGGGCGCCTTATAAAGGTGCCTCCACCTCGTCCCCCGTCTATCAACGACCTTTGATGGCCGTTGGGAGTTGATGGAGGGGGACCCTTCCCCGGGCTTCCACCGAGGCTTGCTATTTATTGTTTAAATCTTAACATATTTACATATTTACATAGCAGTGGAATAGAGGGGTACCACGACAGATGGATTATAATGAACGTCAAAAATAGTAACTACGCTCAATATTAACGTGGGCTACTGGTACTTACCGATGCGAAATAATGTCCACGTTTTCAAATAGTTGCTGTCGTGCTCGATGGCCCAATGAACTTTTTGATTAGACGAGTTTTCAGTACCTACATTCTGTACCCACCTGATATAGGTACCTTTCCGAACAGGTCTTGTTACAGCCAAAGAGCGTTTCAGGCTGATACCCGTATCACAGTTTCATTTTCTTCACATATATATCGCGATTTATTCATCGTCAGTCGACCTACTCGTACGTATTTGAATTCGAAAAATGTTGTGTTGAGGTCCCGCTTTCAGGTCCGGCTGTTTCATTCGGTGTTTAAGAGCTCTAGTCAATAAATGTATACCTAGTTTTAAGCAAGGCATTTTACGATCTGTGTATACGTAGTTTGTAAAAGATTCTTATACCTATATTAATCCTCGTATCACATGTTTCAGAAATGTTATTTGTGTTGATATGTAAAGAAATATATTATGTGTCTTGATGGGCATTTCTTAAACTTCACTTTCATTGTACCTATTCTTTGCGATTCACACGGTCATATAAATATAGGTACACTTATCGTTTTGTTGGTATTTTCAATTTCGATGGAACCTTTGGAATCGAGCATGATAAAAGAAAAAATTTAACTCCCCCTCAAAATTTGATGGTTTTCATTTTAAAGTACCTACGTAGAATCCGAAAGTGGAATAAAAAAAGTCTTTAATTTCGCCGTACTTCTCACTTTCCTTAGTTACTGTGATTGAAAATTGTAATGAAATTCCGCTTGGGGTCTAGTTGGTCCGCGAAGCTCGGCGTTACTGTCAGTCATCTTCAAGGGATGGAAAATAAGGGCTGACATTTCCAGGGCGCCGCTATCTCGAATTATTTTACGTTTTTAAATTTATCTTGAACTTCGGAGTTTTTTTGAGATCACCCGGAGCATTGTGCGTCCAGCCGCTCGTTCATAGTAAGGCCCTGAAGTTTGCACCGAAAAGCTTCGTCAACATGATCGAGAATGAAATGGTTTACATCCACCTACCTACTTTTGTAACATGAACAAACGTTATGTTTCATGAATAAGAACAAATAATTAACGATAGAACTCTTTAATCCAGAAAATCGTTCTTGAACACTGAGATCTACGCAGAAGGGGCAGCTATACAAGTAAGTAATAAACCGTTGTGTAATACTTTACCGTTTGTATTTTTTTTTTTTTTAATCAAATTTTGTAGATAGAATCTTGGTTATGTACCATCTCCTACTCCTGATTTGCGTTTTGGTCAAACCCGAAGGTGTTATGTTACGTTAAAGTAAGAACGAAAGGGGTAGCTTGTAAGCGTAAGAATTAAACTATATTTAAAATCCCCTCCTCATCTCTCTACATTTGTCGGCAAGCCACGTCCAGGGATGGCAATAAAATATCGATATATCGGAAATATCGATATTTAGGTTCCTACACATCGATATATTGGTATCGGTTTTTGACCTTCGATAGTATCGGGAATATCGATATTTTTGAACCGAAATATCGGCCTAGTAGATGTCGTCAGTGATGAACAAAAACTCGCACATTCTACATCCACTCGACTCTAAAAAGTGGGGTTTCGTGGTTCTGATCACTAATTCAACACTTAGTTTTGACTTATGATTTGATTGGCGTGTAGGTACCGATATTTTACTAACTTTATTATGACTACATTTCATTCATTCTTATTTTATTTTACAGTTATTGTAGCGTACGTAGGCCTATAGTCAGTTTGCACCATCATGTTGCTCAAATGTAACGTAAGTAAGAAAGTGAAAAATGTAATAGGCTTATTTTGATACTTTTACTAAATACTTTTGTGTTATTGAATGTATTATGTTTATTGTACGATATTTCTATCACTCATTTAACCCTCAGTTTTGACTTATATTTAGCGATGTATCGAAATTCCGATTTATCGTAAGTATCAATATTTTTCTCCCGAAATTTTTGTACCATCGACATGTTGCTTGTGATATATCGGAAATCCGATATATCGATTTACTTAAAAATTACAACAGAAGGTATAAATTATGTTTTGTGCATTAGCTCGGTCGCATTCTAATGATCATAAAATGGGTAATAAGAACTATCCCGAAGTACAGACGCCAAAACTATTTAATAATTTCCCCTATCTCGGGATTTTGAATGAATCGTAAAGTTGCCCCCTTCGGAAGCAGCTGTCCCAACAGCGAAGGGGAACCCTTCGGGATTTTGAAAGTATCCGAGTGCCCTTCGTTTATTTCTTTTTTACTACATCCGTCGGGTTTCATGTTGTACGGACGGGAAAAGGAGGCTGCCGGTCGAGTTTGACGAGGTTGATCCTGGACGCCGTGAAACATCGCAACTGTATTTTCAAGAAGGTCCCCCCGTAAGAAGTTTTGAGCCAAAGCCTCGAATAAGACTCCTTTTCGTCTTACAGACTTGGGATTAGATGCCCGCGGCATCTGAAGCGCTCTCGTAACGCCGAAACATGACCGAACTAATTTGGATGACAGGGATACCTAATTCAGGTTGGGTCCGTATTCGACTCAGTTTTCAGTGCGATTCGAATACGTTGGCATCGTAAAGCTGGTATCTCTGATTCTGTTCCTGCGAGTTCGATGGCATTTCAGGGTATTAGGTACGTAGGGTGGGTCCAGTTTTATAGTGATCTTAATTACTTAATTATTAAGTATTCAGTGTCTGCTTGGATCTAGTTAGGTGCCACCAATACAGCACTGCTTAGACAGGACCATCAGTCGCTCATTCAAACCACCAGTTGCTGACGTACAGTTTTGGTTTATTATTCTGTGAATAATTCACTTACCTATGTATTTGGTTTATAACACCCCCTCAACATTTTTTCTTTTCCGTTTCAAGGTGCGTAGATTCCAAAACTGCAATGTCCGCCATACGCCGTCCGCCGTATCACGTGTACCGGCTTCATTTTCGGTCTAAAAAATTCATTCTTTCGCACACATGCTCCATTTGGGCCCTAGTTGTGTCCCGAAACTTTTCAGCCCGATCGGAATATACCCAGGGGTGTTATGAGTGAAAATGTGTGTAAAAATAGGTACTTTTTGTGTTTTAGTAACATGATAGTAACATGAACTTTTGAGGTACCTTTTTCCATGAATATGAAGTCGATTTTGACCAAAGAGTGGAAAATTGAGGTTCTACCAAATGTTCAGCTGCTAAAATTAAATTTTTATGAGGCAAAAACCTAGAAAATCGTCTGAAATCACCATCAATTTGTATAATAACAATAGAAGAAGTGTCAACACGTGGATCAAGACGGTTAAATGGCAAAAAAAAGGAACGTACCTACTTTGTGTTTTGGGGGCCAAAATTGGTGGAAACCATCAGAAATAGCTATTTCGAATATTACGCATGAAAGAAACAATAAATGAACAACCAACATTTCTGTAGGTATGTCCAATAGAATAATAAACCCATGTGACAAGGACTTTGCAGCGTTTTGGTTTATTATTCTGTGAATAATACACCTATTTATTCGCTCAGCAAAAAATTTATATTTAACACCCCCTCAAACTTTTTTCTTTTCCGTTTCAAGGTGCGTAAATTCAAGGTGCGCAGAAGGGAAAATACCTTTTTTTGCCGTGCAGTTAAATATATCCCTTCAAAAAATGCAATTTCCGTCCGCCGTACGCCGTATCACGTCTACAGGCTTCATTTTCGGTCTAAAAAAATCGTTCTTTCGCACACATGCTCCATTTGGGCCCTAGTTGTGTCCCGAAACTTTTCAGCCCGATCGGAATATACCCAGGGGTGTTATGAGTGAAAATGTGTGTAAAAATAGGTACTTTTTGCGTTTTAGTAACATGTTAGTAACATGAGCTTCTGAGATATCATTTTCCACGTTTTCGGTTCGTAACTTATCCAGACAATTAAAGAAATGTGTAGGTAAGGTAGGTAGGTATGTCTACGTGGCATGGGCTGTGCCACCAGAGCATCGATTCTCCTGATTCAGACAGGTACTCCGAACGATGAGAACACCGTCTAGATCCCTTATCAGTAGTTTTTGGAAATTCAAGATCGTGTTAAGCACGAAGTTCAATCAAACTTGTTTGGTTGTCACTTGGTTGGTAAGTAGTGATGGTCGTCGTGATCATTTCTATAACAGAAATTCAGAAACTAATTGATGACGGCATTATCGAAGATCAAACTCTCTAAATTTCTCCCTTGAGAGGGAAAAACATTAAATCATGTTTAATGTTTTTCCCTCGCAAGGGAGAAATTAGATATAGTTTTTTAATGTCAAGAAAAAATGAAAGCCACAATTTCACTGAACTCTACAAGTATAATGTTGCATTTACTGTACTTATTATAGAACTCGCCATCAACATATGGTTGCTACAACAGAAGGTAGTAACTGTGTAGTAACCAATGAAAAACGTAGCTATTGACTCTTGTTTCTTTCGAGTGCGATATTCTTTATGGTTGCTACAACAGAAGGTAGTAACTGTGTAGTAACCAATGAAAAACGTTGCATATTTGCGTGTCGGAATTCACAGAATGACCCCCAGCCCTAAAACATTAAACATGTTAATAGGTAGAAAGTGCCAAGCAGATACGTAAATTCGTGATTTTACTACACTCACGTTTATAGTTATAAGGAAATATTACTTACAATCAAGGGAAGTAACAAAGTTGTACTTACCTTTAGTAGCGGATGATTCGTGAATGAAGGTGGTAGAACCCAAATCGCATCACTAATAATCAAAACCACAATCACTGGTCAATACGGGCCAACCTGCACTCACGTGAGGTATCGGAGTGTCCATATCACTTCTCGCGGTTATTCGGCGGATAATACTGGGGCGATTCCAGGAGAAAACACCAAAATTTATAATCTAGTCCAGGAATTATTGTTTAAAGATCAATTTTGACGAAAAACTACCGCATACCAACCAATAGCGGGCGATCTAGGGACTGACTTCAGAAAGTATCAGAGCGACGATTCTCTTGTTTCAGACAGGTAGGTACTCCGAACGATGAGAACACCGTCTAGATCCCTTATCAGTAGTTTTTGGAAATTCACGATCGTGTTAACCACGAAATACAATCAAATATGTAGAACCTCCCAAGTAGATACCTAAATTCGTGATTTTACTACTCTCCTGTTCATAGTTACAGGGAAATACGACTTAAAATAAAGGGAAATAACAGAGTTGTACTCACCTTTAGTAGCGGATGATCCGTGAAGGCGTGAATGAAGGTGGTAGAACCCAAATCGCATCACTAATAATCAAAAAGACTGATCAATACGGGCCTATTCACTAAAATAGATAGTGGAAAATCTCACGCGAGAGATAGTCTCCCCTGGGATACAGTCTCTTCCAATGTCTCCAGGGTTCGTCTATTTTACTGAATAACTCCAGATACCTTGAGAAAGAGATATGGATCCTAATACTCGAAAATGCCATAGTATCCATGAAGTGCGAGATGTTTGTGCCCCCAGGAGTTCAATTCCTTAATAATGAAAGCATTTCTTAGTAATACCTATTCAATGGGTACCTACCTACTTCAATCCATACTTGGACGTTTTTACTCACGAATCGGATAAAAGTTTAAATGAAATTGAAAAAAATTATCAATTATAAACAGAAAAAGTCGAATTAGGGGGCTTAATGCTTGATTATATCTACACCTAATGAACGGCCACTCTTAGGTAGGTACCTACCTACCTCAACCCGTACTTGGACGTTTTTACTCATGACTCAATAATTATGCATATATTTTTAATTAAAATTGAAATGAAAAATTTAATCTTTATGAAATGAAAAACTTTAAGAAATGAAAAAAATACACGATCAAAATTACCGATGTGGTTGCGGATGAACGAGGATATTACATGAACACTGTGAAACAAACGAGAAATAGACTCTCTCTTTCGAGGAAAGACACCTAATTAGCTGTCTCTCTTAAAGAGATCGAGAATGCCAAGATGGCCGCCAACTATCTCTTTTAAAAGTTACTGAATAACCCTGTCAGGGATACTATAGAAATCCATTTTGCCAAAAGAGAGGTTTGGACCTGAAAGCTATGTCTCTTTCGCTTAGTGAATAGGCCCCCTGCACTCACGTATCGGAGTGTCCATATCACTTCTCGCGGTTATTCGGCGGATAATACTGAGGCAATTCCAGGAGAAAACACACCAAAATTTATAATCTAGTCCAGGAATTATTGTTTAAAGTTGAATTTTGACGAAAAACTACCGCATACCAACCACTTGCGAGCGATCTAGGGACTGACTTCAGAAAGTATCAGCAGAGTGGGCCTTGGTAGGTTTTTACTTCATATTTTCCCCTTTCATTTAACTGAATTCTCAATTTATTTTTCGGTTCCTAACTTATCCAGACAATTAGAGGAATGTGTAGGTAAGGTAGGTAGGTATGTCTACGTGGCATGGGCTGTGCCACCAGAGCATCGATTCTCCTGATTCACACAGGTACTCCGAACGATGAGAACACCGTCTAGATCCCTTATCAGTAGTTTTTGGAAATTCACGATCGTGTTAACCACGAAATTCAATCAAATATGTAGAACCTCCCAAGTAGATACCTAAATTCGTGATTTTACTACTCTCCTGTTCATAGTTACAGGGAAATACGACTTAAAATAAAGGGAAATAACAGAGTTGTACTCACCTTTAGTAGCGGATGATCCGTGAAGGCGTGAATGAAGGTGGTAGAACCCAAATCGCATCACTAATAATCAAAAACACTGATCAATACGGGCCTATTCACTAAAATAGATAGTGGAAAATCTCACGCGAGAGATAGTCTCCCCTGGGAGACAGTCTCTTCCAATGTCTCCAGGGTTCGTCTATTTTACTGAATAGCTCCAGATACCTTGAGAAAGAGATAATGGATCCTAATACTCGAAAATGCCATAGTATCCATGAAGTGCGAGATGTTTGTGCCCCCAGGAGTTCAATTCCTTAATAATGAAAGCATTTCTTAGTAATACCTATTCAATGGGTACCTACCTACCTTAATCCATACTTGGACGTTTTTACTCACGAATCGGATAAAAGTTTAAATGAAATTGAAAAAAATTCTCAATTATAAACAGAAAAATTCTAATTAGGGGGTTTAATGCTTGTATTATATCTACACCTAATGAACGGCCACTCTTAGGTAGGTAGGTAGGTACCTACCTCAACCCGTACTTGGACGTTTTTACTCATGACTCAATAATTATGTATATATTTTTAATTAAAATTGAAATGAAAAATTTAATCTTTATGAAATGAAAAACTTTATGATGAAAAACTTTATGAAATGAAAAAAAAATACACGATCAAAATTACCGATGTGGTTGCGGATGAACGAGGATATTACACGAACACTGTGAAACAAACGAGAAATAGACTCTCTTTCGAGGAAATACACCTAATTAGCTGTCTCTCTTAAAGAGATCGAGAATGCCAAGATGGCCGCCAACTCTCTCTTTTAAAAGTTACTGAATAACCCTGTCAGGGATACTATAAAAATCCATTTTGCCAAAAGAGAGAGTTGGACCTGAAAGAGATGTCTCTTTGGCTTAGTGAATGGGCCCCCTGCACTCACGTATCGGAGTGTCCATATATCTCTTCTCGCGGTTATTCGGCGGATAATACTGAGGCAATTCCAGGAGAAAACACACCAAAATTTATAATCTAGTCCAGGAATTATTGTTTAAAGTTGAATTTTGACGAAAAACTACCGCATACCAACCACTTGCGAGCGATCTAGGGACTGACTTCAGAAAGTATCAGCAGAGTGGGCCTTGGTAGGTTTTTACTTAATATTTTCCCCTTTCATTTATCTGAATTCTCAATCTATTTTTCGGTTCGTAACTTATCCAGACAAAAATTAGAGAAATGTGTAGGTAAGGTAGGTAGGTATGTCTACGTGGCATGGGCTGTGCCACCAGAGCATCGATTCTCCTGATTCACACAGGTACTCCGAACGATGAGAACACCGTCTAGATCCCTTATCAGTAGTTTTTGGAAATTCAAGATCGTGTTAACCACGAAGTTCAATCAAATATGTAGAACCTCCCAAGTAGATACCTAAATTCGTGATTTTACCTACTACTCTCCTGTTCATAGTTACAGGGAAATATTACTTAAATCAAGGGAAATAACAGAGTTGTACTTACCTTTAGTAGCGGATGATTCGTGAATGAAGGTGGTAGAACCCAAATCGCATCACTAATAATCAAAACCACAATCACTGGTCAATACGGGCCAACCTGCACTCACGTAAGGTATCGGAGTGTCCATATCACTTCTCGCGGTTATTCGGCGGATAATACCGAGACGATTCCAGGAGAAAGCACACCAAAAATAATTTATATATAATGTAATCCAGGAATAAAGACGCATTTTGACGACCGCATACCAACCAGTAGCGGGTGATCAACGGACTGACTTCAGAAAGTATCAGCAGGGTGGGCCTTGGTAGGTTTTTACTTCATATTTTCTCCTTTCATTTATCTGAATACTCATTGTATTTTTCGGTTCGGAACTGCTCCAAACAATTAAAGAAATGTGTAGGTAAGTTAGGTAGGTACTTCTACGTGGCATGGGCTGTGCCACCAGAGCGACGATTCTCCTGATTCACACAGGTACTCCGAACGATGAGAACACTAAAAACTCTTATAGATGGTTTTTGGAAATTCAAATCAAATAGGTCGAAACTTCCAAGTAGGTAGATAGGTACCTAAATTCATAATTACTATCCTCGACATGATGAATTATAAAGAAAATATTACTTAGAATAAACCTAAATAACATAATTTTACGGTACCTTTAGTATTGGACGGTCGGAGAATGAAGGTGGTGGAATCCAAATCGCAGCACTGAACACAATCATCATCGGCGCGGGCCGACAATGCACCCACGTTAGTTTTCGAATTGCCCATATCACTTCTCCCGATTAAATCGGCGGATACCGAAGCGATTCGAGGAGAAAACTCACCATAACACAGTAAAATTTAGTCCAGGAATTATTCTTCTATGATGAATTTGGAATAAAAACTAACTCTTACCTACCATCCGTCGCGGTTGATCGGGCCAGACTGAGTAATAGAGAGGGGTGGCAGGGTGGGGAAGGTGATGTGGCTGGGCGTGGTGGGGTAGGTAGGTATTCACTCGATTTTTATTTATTTATTTATTTATTCATTTATTTTTTTTACCTGAATTTTCATTGTGTTTTTCTTTTCCTAACTGCTTCAAACAATCGAAGAAATAATATACAAGTTACTAATCTATGTGGCACTGGTTGTGCCACGAGGGCATCAGTTCACAACATGATTTAGTTACTTGGAACGATTAAAACACCAACTATACAACTATTGGTGGTTTATTGAAATTCAAGATCGCATTAATGACCAATTCCAATAAAATAGATGGAAAATTCCAAGTATTAACCTTCATCTGGAGAGTTTAAGCTCTGGCGGGCAGACCCAGTGCCACGTAGATTGGTAACTTCAATCATTTCGTGGATTTTTTTTGGAAAAGGGTGAAAACAGGTAAAGACAATAAGTCGGGTAAAATGAAGGGAAAAATAATTAAAGTTACAAGTACCTAAGTGCCTGCTTTCCCCTCCCCACCACCTTCCCCACCTTGCCGCCCCTCTCTATTAGTCAGTCCCCGATCACCCGCGACGGATAGTAGGTTTGTGGTAGTTTTTCGTCAAAATTCATCTTTAAACAATAATTCCTGGACTAGATTATTGTGTTTTTTCTCGAATCGCCTCGGAATGATCCGCCGATTGACCGCGAAGTGGTATGGGCAATCCGATGAATAACGTGTGTGCGCTGATTGGCCCGCGTTGATCAGTGGTTGTGTATGCGGTTAGTGCTACGAACTGGATTCTACCTTCATTCTCGGATTGTACACACTACTAAAGGTACGTGCGACTTTGTTATTTTGATTTATTGTAAGTAATATTTCTTTAAATAACTACAAAGTCGAGGGTAATCATCATTAAACATACAGGTAATTATGAAACATTTTAGGTAGCAAAACTACTTATAGTAACGCAGGGGTAGGTGCATTTTTTAAAAACTAAATAGCTATTAATTTATTATCTTGTTGCAAACTGGTGAGATACGCACTTTCTCCTAGGTTTAAGCCATAGCAAATGGTAGGATGTGGAGGTGAAACTGGAGAATCCAAGTCAGGAGATCCGACTTTGGTGGCACAGCCAGTTCCAAACTGTTCATTTTCATGATTATTTGGAAATGGTACGAAGATGAACAGGAAAATACTATGGCAGGTCAAATGAAACGGAAAATTTCGTTCCTGCCTACCAACTCAATCAGTGGTTGTGTGTTGTGATTTGGTTTCGTACCACCTTCATTCAAGATTCTACCACTGCTAAAGCTCCGTACTATGTTATTCGGTTTTATTGTAATATTTTCGATTATTTTTATTGTAATATGTGTCGAGTTGACGTCTTCTTATGCTCATCGCTTAGTGGGCAGTTACGGTATTTTTTCCCTCCACCGCGCCCTAATTGTCGGAATGGAGTCATATTTCGTACATGCCCTTTCTAGAACCCAAGCCCAAGTCCTATCTGCCCCCGAAACTCAAACCCTTTCTGAGCCCATGAAGAGAGAAATTCGGCATATTCCCATACCTGTGTACTTCACCAATAAAAAACTAGGTTTGTACTTGAGATTAAGGAGATTGAACTAATCTACATCACAAAAATACCATTACACTTTTACCGGGTAGTTTTTTTAAATTTTTGGTTTATTATTTTCAATAATGAACCATTGGAATCGAGCATGAAAAAAAAAAAAAAATTCTAACCCCCCCTCAAAATTTGATGGTTTACGTTTCAAGGTATGTAGAATCCGAAAATGCAATAAAAATATTTCTGTCTGTCCGCCGTACGCCGTACGGGCCACTTTTCTTAGTTACCATGAAAGAAAATTGATGAAATTCGGGTTATAGGTTCCGTTCGGCGTCTAGTTGGTCCTCGAAGCTCGACGTTACTGTCAGTCACCTCTAAGGGGTTCAAAATAGGGGTTGACATTTTCAGAACGCCGTATCTCGAAAACTTTTGATAGAAGGGTATGGTTTTTTTACGTTATTAAATTTGTCTTGAGCTAAACCATTTTTTGAGACCACCCGGAGCATTGTACGTCCAGCCGTTCGTGTGCACCAAAAAGCTTCGTCAACACGATCGTGAATCAAACGGTATAAATCCGGCCCGGATATCATCACTAGGGAGCACCTGATTATAATCAAGGATGGCTGTATGAAGTCGAGTTGGTTGTTCTACGATATTATTTCATTTGATAAGTGATGGACTATTGGATTTTGTTGGTAGGTACTTGTGAAACTTGAACAAACGTTGAAGTATTATTGATGGGTAAATTAATACACAATGGCAAATTGTTACACAACGGCAAATTATTACACAACGGTAAATTATTGAACAACGGCAAATTATTACACAACGGTTCATCTACTGAGAAGGGGCTGGATTTTGTTGATAGGTACTTTTGCAACTTGACCAACCGTTGAAGTATTATTGATGGGCAAGTTATTACACAACGGCTCATTATACTTGACCACGAGGGTAGGTATTGACCACAGAAAACAGTGATCTACGCAGAAGGTGCATCTATTTCACTCCACATCAACAATTTTCCTTTAGAACGTTTCTTTTTGCCGTTTTAGTTACTTTTTGTCATCGACAGAATTATTTTAGTAACATTTAACTCATGATTTAGGTAGGTACCTAGTAACGAGTACGGGGTTAGGTACTAACCTACGGAGGGTCTGCGATCTACATAATATGTATAGAATAGTACATATATTATATGAAGGGTTATCTATACAGAGAGCACATCTGTAACAGAAGGGTATTCTGTACAAAATAATAAACCGTTGTGCAGGGATTTGCAGCGTTTTTATTGTTATGAATGATATTTTTAAGTTTCCTCGGGGTTTTCAATTTGGGTAAATTAATTAATTCTCTTTGAAAAGCAATGGTATGTGGTCTGAAGATCGACATAGATCATGAAATTAGGAACCCAGGCAAATCTGGATAACGAGTATCCACCGCAAGCGGATACTAGGAATATGAATATTTATGTAGTATGGCCGAGTAAAGGTAGAATTTAATCATATTCGACTTTGGAGACATAACGTCGATTAAAGTAGTATCAGAGAAACACGATTATGAGGAGGAATATGAAGACGTCAGAACAGAAATAATACGTTTCATTAAGAAAACAGTAAAGGAATCGTGTTCTGTTTCACAGCCGCAAAAGCGCAATACAATTCGGAATATTGTCTCCCTCACTCCCCAAAAGCATTCCACATTTGACTGTAGTAAACAACTGTCTGCAGATCGGTTGTAATTAGAAAATCATTAAAAATGTAACCGTAGCTAGGGAAATGTAACCCCATCAGTTTTTGACGTACAGACATCGTTGCACTCGTTGGAAAGCCCTCCATTTATACAAAAATGTTATGCTGGATAAACCATGAAAACAAAGAAACTATGTCAACTATGTTCCGTGCCGTTCCGCACGGAATTTAAAACTGAACTCCAGCCATAAGCCGCATCCATGTCAAAAACAAATCCTTTTGGGTAAAAGATGTATGGAAACGGTTGGTGAACGATTTCAGTTATTTATTATGGATTGGACGTTTGGTTATAAAAATATCCCTAAACATAGGTATCTCTCATAGAGTCCTTGTACCATGTTGGTGAACCGTGAGATACCTACCTAGAACAACAAACGAGCAACAAGAGGAACTGGTCTGTAGGGATGGGAAAAATAAACCAAAATTTAAACCCCCTCAAAATTTGATGGTTTCCTTTTCAAGGTACAGTAGAACTCCAATTATCCGAATTAATGGGGACCGGGACCCATTCGGATAATCAAATATTCGGATAATCGGAGTTTTTTTTTTTAAATTGCCATTGGAGAGAAAAAAAGCTACGTTTTGATATTGCACTATTTTTTTATTGAATTAAATGAAAGAAACATGATATTTTCACATGTTTTAAATATAAATAAAATGTACTTATGTACAAGTTTAGAAATAAAAATCATTGTTTTTCAAACATCATCGTGGGGACTCATACCACGTGTTGTGCCTACACTGACTTCGCGGAGGGAAGGACAATAGTGAGCGAACGCGCAAACACTGGCTTCGCGGGGGGAAGAATAATAGCGCACTTAGACTTTTTTTGGACAAATTTTTTTCTGAAAGTGATTCGGATAATCGGCGATTCGGATAGTCGGAGTTCGGATAATTGGAGTTCTACTGTATGTAGAATCAGAAAATGGAATAAAACTGCAAAAACACAAACGGTGGGTACAGCTTCCGTACAAGTACGCAACCACGAGGGACATTTTATGTCTTAGCGCCCCCTCCCGCACCCACACCAAGTACTTCGTACTTAATTGTTTTGGTCACCTAGTCCGAACAGCCTTCAGTCCCAATTAGTTCGGATTAGCCGGACTCCACTGTATTATGTACGTAAACATTCATTTAAACGATCACGCTCATACCGCAGCTTGTTGGCCACGCAGTCCGCAGTGGTTAACGTAGTATGGTTAGGTAAATCGAGAGCTATCCAACGAGTGGTGAACGATTTTGTACGATGATAACTGGCGAAGATGAAGTTCCGTAGCAACGAATCGGTTGTAAGCGAAAATCATCAGAAAACATCACATAACATAACATTACATAACATTAAATGAAATATACATATTACATAACATTACGTCCATAATACATTACGTCCATTATACATAATTGCGAAAGTTATGCGTGTTTGAAGAATTTCACGTTAGCGCATGCGCAGGGCGAACCGCTGGCTCTATCATGTTGAAATCTATATGGGACCTCAATGGGCCCTACCCGCTTAATCCCTGAGAATTACATTGAAATTGGGTGAAATCTTTGGTTACTACGGCTGTAACAAGGAAATTGAATCTATTTCACGCCAGCGCATGCGCAGAGCGCACCGAGGGTCCGACCATGCTGAAATTCATACTGGAACTCACTAGGCCTTGTCCAAACAACCCTTGAAAATTTGAGCGAAATTGAATCAAAATTGTGAAAGATGCGTGTTTGTTGAATTTAACGTTAGCACATGCGCAGGGCGTACCGCTGGATCAATCATGTTGAAATTTGTATGGGACCTCAAGGGGCCTTATCCGCACCATCCCTCAAAATTTGAGCTAAATCAATTCAAAATCGTGGAAGTTATTGCTGTAACAAGGAAATGCGGACAGACAGACCCACAGACCGACAGACACGGAACCAAATTTGTTCAGTAGGCTTTGAAACGCAAAATGCAAGTGGAAATTTTGATTTCTGAAGACAAAAATTTTTTGGCTCACGAAAGTGAACACAAGGCGTCCGCTGCTTCGCAGACTCGGAAGCAATATATGAAGAATTAGTTCTTTCCTCATTACATAGTAACCATTTGTCCTAGAGACTTGAAATTGGTCTTATTTTATTTGACATGTTATCTTCTTCAACTTTTACTCCAATACTTTTTTCGCTAGATCCTATAGATTTTATGTTATTCAGCTTTTCCCATCTCAAAACGTGGTCCGTTTCAGCAAATGTGCCTTTTTATGCATACTCCTAAAAACCACACTCCAGTCAATGAAATCGACCTCCAGGGATCCATTAAAATTGTTGATGAGGAGTGAAAAATGTAAAAAACTCTATTGATGACATTTTTAGTGAAAAACGCTTGCATACGAGTCTGCAACGCATTGGGACATTTTCATGTCTTTACCTATTGCTTTTGACATTATTAATATTAAGAGGTAGGTACCTAATTTCAATAAAATAGACGATTCCGGATTAATTATCTTCTACACTCACGATCATTAGTTTGTAAACAAAATATGAGAACAGTTATGCCCATAGCTCCGCTATTCGTATAGTCAATATGTTATGGAGAACATGAAAATGTTCGTTAAATCGAGAGCTTTCCAACGAGTGGTGAACGATTTTTGTGGGTTAAAAAGTGTAGAAAATGAACAAACCTAACAACGGGGTCGTTGTAAGCGGAAATCATTATAAAGGCACTGTAACACAATTTCGTTACGCAATTTCGTGACAGTTTTTTGTGCTATGTGCCAGGGCAAAGTCATGAAAATGTCAATATTTTCGTGACGTTGTTTCCGTTGCATGTCCCGCGTTTCATTTTCGAGTTTATGTAGCAAAGTAAAGACATAAAATGTCAAAACGTGAAACTGTTTCGAAGAAATTGTTTCTTGGAAAGAAACGACGAAACAGTTTCTCATAACCTGAAACAACCGTTTCAAAAGAACGCCCAAAGACGAAACGAACTTTTACGGTCTTGGTTCGATTTCGGGTACCAAGGTACCCAACCCCTGGCAACCTTGGAACCCGAAATTGCCAATTCCGTTGCGAGAGACAGCTTCGCAGCAGGAAAAACGAAGAAACAGTTTCGCGTTTCTGTAGTTTTGCCTGTGCCGAAATTTCTTGAAGCGTTATTGTTGCCGAAGCTGTTATTTTGTTTCATAAAATTAACGAACTGTTTCGTTTTCTTTTCTCAAGAACAACAGAAACGCCCATCCCTACTGGTCAGGTCGTTTGAGGTAGCAGACAATGAAACAGCAAATGGGTTAACAATTACGTGACAGGTTGCCTCGGAAAAGAAGCTCAAACTTGGAAAACCGGTCCTGTTATGGTTGAAAAATGGGTATAAAAATAGGTATTTTTTGTGTTTGAGTAACATCAGCTTTCGACGTATCGTTTTCCATGTTTTTTCGGACGAGAAGACCGAATATGAAGTCGATTTTGACCAAACAGTGGAAAATGAGGTTCTTAAATTTACGTAAAATTTTGGTCTAAAATCGTAATTTTTTCGCAGACAGTTCGGGTCCCCATTTGGGAACACATTTGGCTCCTAGTTGTCCTCCGAAACACGGCAGCCCGATCGTCATGCTCCCAGGGGTTATATGGGAGAAAAATGAGTGTAAAAATAGGGGTTTTCGAGGGATTTTTGAGGTTTTAGTGAACATGAGCTTGTGAGGTATCGTTTTCCATGTTTTTTTACGGCGAGAAGACCTAATATTTGGTTGATTTTGACCGAAGAGTGAAGAATTGAGGTTTCAACGAGGGTTAAGCTCCCGAAATTCATTTTTATGAGTCAAAAACCTGGGAAGTTGTCTGAAATCACTATTAATTTGTATAATAACACTAGAAGTAGTATTAGCAGGTGAATCAAGATAATGAAGAGGTACTATCAATGATCAAAAATAATATGTTGAAAGGAAAAGCCGAGCCTAATTCGTGTTTTTGGGTGCCAAAACTGGTGGAAACCATCAAAAGTAGCCATTTCAATAATATTGCACATGAAACAAACAATAAATGAACAGCCAAAATTTCTGTAGGTATTCCAGTAGAATAATAAACCCATGTGACTTTGCAGCGTTTTTAATAAAAGATTTATTAACCGTTCCATTTTATCCTAATGGTGGGGATGCCAATTTGTAATTTTTATTGTGAAGAGGGGAAGGAGGGGGTCCATACTCTTCTCCTTCAAAAAAATATGGAATCTTTCAAATATCGGTACCTTTCAAGTTGCTCAATCCGGCCCGGTCTCCGAGCAGGTACCTACTTAGATATGTAGTTATTTCGCGTCTATCGAATGATAATGTTGAAATATCAACGGAGAACACGGCTGACAATCGGAGAAAAAATACACGAACATCGAAGATTGGGGGTAAGCAAGAATTCGTTGGAGTTAAATGGGTTCCAAGAAAAAGCATGTTTTCATATTCCCTTTAGAAGAAGGTGGATTATTTTCTTAGGAGGGAATCCATCGTCTTTGTAAAGAGGGTTTGTCGAGTGTTGGAATTCAAAATGCGGCGGAAGAAGAAAGCAGAAAACCTTCACCGTGTACAAAAATATTGGAAGCCCTACAAGTAGACAGTGAAAGAATAATTTTCCGAATATACAGGTACTGGTAGATCTTACCCACCTACATTTTTCTCCTGTGACCACCGTTTCGGGTAACCCCACCAACATCACATGGATTCCTTCCTCGCACAGCCACTGAGTAGTGATCGTGATAGAGTGGATAGTAAGAACATTACAGAGTTACTTTGTGGAAGAGATTAGAAAGGGGATAGAGAAGACGCTAACTGTATGAGGATTAAGAACTTTTGAAGCCGATTTCCAGCTTGTTAGAGAGGCCCTCGATCATGGCCTCTTCCACTGACGTAACTAGTTTTCCCCCCACATCCCCTTTAACGAAGTAACCTACATAATTTATTGTAAAAGACTGTACGTTTTTAATTTTAATTCAAGTATCATACAAGTTCCTATCTAACAATGTATTCCAGGGTGTGGAAGTACCTAACATCTTAGATGAAGCCATTACATAACACGACCACTATTATAACTTCGCATGTGCAAAAGATAATCTAAATGGAATTTGTTGTGACTCCTAATGGTAGGGTAGGTTTGGGTAAGGTGAAGGATGAGTGAGATGAGAGATTGGGTAAGGTGAAGGATGAGAGTTTGCCCCTTAGGAGTCTTTTCGGGTTGCTAACACTCCGTGTTTATCACCACAGCAGGTGTTAGTTGGAGAGGAGGCTGGCACCCCGCGGTTATCACCACAGCAAGTGCTATATGAAGGAAGGTGTCCAGCTGTTATCAACATAGCAGATACCGGCAAGATGGAGGTTAGCACCCCGCGGTTATCACCACAGCAAATGCTATATGAAGGAAGGTGTCCAGCTGTTATCAACATAGCAGATACCGGCAAGATGGAGGTTAGCACCCCGCGGTTATCACCACAGCATGTGCTAGACGAAAGGAAGGTGTCCAGCAGTTATCACCACAACAGACACCGGCAAAATGGAGGCTAGCACCTCGCGGTTATCACCACAGCAGGTGCTAGACAAAAGGAAGGTGTCCATCAGTTATCACGACAACAGACGCCGGCAAAATGGAGGCTAGCACCTCGCGGTTATCACCACAGCAGGTGCTAGACGAAATGAAGGTGTCCTGCGGTTATCACCACAGCAGACACAGGGAAGATGGAAGCTAGCACCCCGCGGTTATCACCACAGCAGGTGCTAGAGGAGAGAGACAGAGAGCGTGAGAGAGACGTCGCCCGGTTATCACCATGCAGACGCCAGGAGGAAGGAGGCTAGCACCTCGCGGTTATCACCACAGCAGGTGCTATACAAAAGGAAGGTGTCCATCAGTTATCACGACAACAGACGCCGGCAAAATGGAGGCTAGCACCTCGCGGTTATCACCACAGCAGGTGCTAGACGAAATGAAGGTGTCCCGCGGTTACCACCACAGCAGACACAGGGAAGATGGAGGCTAGCACCCCGCGGTTATCTCCACAGCAGGTGCTAGAGGAGATGGAGGCGTTCCGCGGTTATCACCACAGCAGACGCCAGGAGGAAGAAGGTGAATACCCCGCGGTTATCATCACAGCGAGTATTCAATAGGGAGCACCCCACGGTTATCACCACAGCAGGCGCAAGAAAGGGTATGAGAGGGAGGACATGTAGGTCGAGAGAGAGAGAAGTCATGGTTAAGAGCGAGATCGGGCCAATGAAGAGCTGGCCTGGTCGGGCTGCTTATAAAGGCCCCTTTCACCTCGTCCCCTCCATCAACAGCCGTTACAACCGTTGAGGGGCGATGGAGTTCGACGAAGGGGACCCTTATCCTACTTTTTCTGAGGCGTCTCTCAGCCCGTCGTTCCCCTCGTTTAATTGGTTAAATCTTTATCATATTACATAGGAGTGGTAAATGTAGGAATTTGAGGGGTACCACGACAGAATTTATAAGGTATTAGAGAATTTCACTTTCGATTATTACCTTCCAAATGAAGCTGAAGTCATAAATCCTTTCACGTCCCAGTTAATAACGTCAACACCCACCCACGTTGTAATGTAAACCTCACGGGGATGAGGATTATAAGGAAGTTGGAACAAGTCACGGGGATTGTTCTGTTTGCAAAACATATTTCCATCGGCAGAGTTATGTTTGTTTTGAGATGGTAGTTAGGTATCTAAGTTCAACACGTTCCACCGTTGCCAAATTGCGTTTGGGAGACGAACTGACCTTTGGAACAGGAACTCCTCCTCTTCACGTACAACTCTATTTACCTTCCCTCATTCTGTTTTATTTGGTTTTTGCAAAACTTTAATAGAAAAACACGTGGTGCAATGGTTTCCGCGGATGTTTGTTGTAAAACCCGGAACTTTGTTGTACCTAATTTTTGAAGGTTTGATCCGAGAGAATGTTGCTAACTTCTATCCGAATTTGGTCCAAATCTGGCCACTTATCCAAAATGCTATCCGTTTCCTTTAGTGGTGTAAAACTATCGACAGTAAACTATGTAAAAATTTTAATGAAGGACGAAATATGATCAAAATATTGTGTCAGTACCTTTTTTTAATCACAGGTCAGTCTCATTCAGTGCTCAGACTAGCTACTATCTAGTACTTGTCTATCTAGTCCTTATCTAGGCAGAAAATATCACAGTAAAATAGAAATTGCGAGCGCAGAATATAGATTTTTTTAAATTTAATAAAATGCTGACTAGAAAGTTAAATTGCAAGTCAAGGGGATAATCCATATTTCATTATCACAATAAAAACTGAGCGACTGAAAAATCAGCAATGTTAGAACAAATTTCAACACGACGTAACCTGTATCTGCGAAGCAATCGCAAATAATTTGTGACTGATATCTTGGATGGTATAATTAGCAAAAACACAAAAAACATCATTTTCTAGAAAATCCTTTAAGATGAACAATATTGTATAGTCGATACTCCGATAATTTCGATAGTTTTCGGGAAGATGGTATCGATACTATCGAAACCCCGAAGTATCGATAGTTTCAAGTCGCTAGTTTCCATCAAAATGAGGATCCACGAGTTTCTCACCTCAGAAACGTCGTACTTGTGTGACATTCTGAATCTTTGAAAACCTCTATTTCTTTTGAAATGGCTCAACTTGGAGATGCCATAAATTGGATTGGTATCGTTTTTTCGGTTTTCTTAGTGATTTGGATAGACGAGGGTGACATCCCCAACTTGACTTGTTATAATAATAATATTTTTGAGAAAGAATATTTGTGACTCCCAAAATTGTCTGAAAGTTACCATTCTATACAACTTTTGATGAATTTAACACCAATTTATAGAATCTATTTCTACGTAAACTAACAAAACTGTAGACCGGTTTCGGTTGTTAAACCATCATCAGTACACAATAGAATCTTTAACAATAGATTTTTAAATGTTTGTGAACTGGAAAAACTCAACTTTGTCCTAAGCAAATGGATATTTGCTTTGCAGTTACTAGCATTTTGGCGACATCCGGGATTGTTTAATATCGTAGCCAAGGTCAGATATATCGGTGCATCGTATGGAAGAATCTGTGGAAAAAGAGCGCAGAAAATGGTATTAAACCAAAAATTACGTATCAACCTACCTGATGAAGCATAGAGGCGAAACTCCCTCGGATTTTCAAAGAGAAAACTCTCCTGTCAGCTTTTCCAGCATTTGAGGGAACTCATTATCTCTAACGGGGTGTTTAAAATCGTCAGCTCCACTTAAGGAAACCGGCTGTGCCTAAATAGAAGCTATTAATTCCAATGAAGGAGAGGAGGCCTTTACGGGCTTTTCCTTACAAATCCCGCTTACCACTTCATTTTCGTCTTCCTCTAACGCTCCTTAAAATCCCCACCCTCCCTCTTCATTTACTTAATATTGAAATCGAGTTTATTGTGTCCATTGAGTTTAAACGGGTTTTTCCTGTTATCCAAGAGTTTTTCCTTCTCAAATTCCTAGTCAATTTTCAGTAACAAGCGAATTGTAAGTTGATTTTTCCGATTGAGTAAACGCATTTTGGAGTCAATGATTGAAATTGCAGATGGCTGTGCCGCTCAAACGGTTGATTCAACGCTCATTATTTCTTGAATGCCTTGTCGAATTTTCATCGGTGCCGTATTCGCCTTTTCCGACTGGTTTTTGACATTTTTCCGAACTACCTACTGTGGCATCCAATGGCGTCACTGTGGAGTTCTTCTTCCGCACTGCAGTTTGGATGTTGTTCAATATAATTTTTTTTTTTTTTCAAATCGGTAAGTACTACTTAAATATTTTTATCTAATTAAAATCCACCTTAGTACTATCGGAAGTGGGAAAGATTTTCTTGGATAATAAACTTGAGCAAATATCACGGATACGCAAAGTGAACATGGATACTCCTGCCTCAACCGAGTCAGGTTTATATCTGCAGAGCATGCAGTAACGTCCAAAAATGTCCGGTACAAACTGAAAATGGGTACACGAACTCATCTCCATTTGTACTTTTTTTTTAAATTTTAAAAATTAAAAAAGTTCAGGGTTAGCTATAGGGACGCTGTGCTACATATTAATTATTTTGTTCTTAATTTGCCACTTTATTGTGTTTAAAAGGGGCTTTTGCAGTATACAAAGAGTTTCGTTGTTCCCAGTCAAATCCAAACAACAGACGAATCGTAAGTTCATTTTACCGGTTGAGTAAAACGCGTGTGAAATCGACAATATCGGGATGGCTCATCTAATGAACTGAACTAACTACTCTCGAATCGTGAGTTCATTCCACTACCCTAATCAGGATTTTCTTCCGATTCTGAAAAACCCGTTCTTAATTTCCTTGTTAATCGAATTTGTCTTAATGAGAATTCAAGGTTCAATTTCTCAGTTCAGTTGAGGCGGTCCTACCTATAGTTCATAAATATTGTTTGCGATGTCTGTGAGAAACGATATCGCATTTATGTTGGTTGTGTTTTTCGAGCTAAAATGTTATAGCTAACCGCTGAATCGGTGGAATAGCTGAGTAAACGAGGGTAAAATTCACTCCTGTCTGGAGTTTCGATGCAGTCCACGTATCTCGTCTGCCAATTCGAGTAGGCAGTATAGCTTCCTCACTTCAGTCAAATGAACATAAATATAGAATAGTTGGGTAGGTTCGTTTTGATACGGGACCATCTGCGATCCAACCCCCGTGTACCCTCAAAATTTCAGCTCTACGCTACTATTTTTCGCGTTGTTAGAAGCGTTACAGAGAAATGGTCAACACTTCATGTTAGCGCATGCGCGGACAAAAGTTACTGTACGATTCCAGTGAAATTCATGCGGAACTATCAAAGTATTTTTCCTGATCGATCCTCAGAATCTGAACTCATTTCAACGATATTTAGGGTAGTTATGGGCGTTACAAGTATTTCACGTTTGCACATGCTTAGACGAAAGTTACGGTAATTGTTCAATTATTTTGGTATGGGACCATCTGTGACCCAACCCGCACCTACCCTCCAAATTTCACCCCATTTCGACCATTATTTCGGGTAGTTATAGGCGTTACAAGGAATTACCACAGACAGACAGACACGGAACCAAAACTGTTCCCTGATGTCTGAAACGCAAAATGGCAGGGGAAATTTTCATTTTGGAGGACATACATTTTTTTTGCTCAATCAGGAATCCAAGGCTTCCCTACCTTCGGTAGTGAGGAGGCAAAATGATTCAGTAATTGATACAATTAACTCAACTTAAGAAAAGGAGTTAGTTAGCACAAGGGGTTCTCTCACATTTTGCAGATTTTTTGAGAAACCAAACCGTGATAGAAACATGATTTTTGTAATCGCAATAGAAAATCGATTTTTTTAAATCATGATAGAAGCGTGATTTTTGTTTCTTTGAGCCCTGCTTCGATCCAACTTTCAGATACAAGAAGAAAATGTTTCAAAAATATTTAAGTTGTTTAACATATTAGAGAAAAGTCATAGTCGAATATGGAGAAAACCCCGTTTGACTGAATTTGTTGCTAATATAGTGCTACTCATGTCTCAGCATATGTAGGATAGTTGCATTGCCCTGTCACCCTAACATCTACTAAACCTTTTCATTTTGAAGTTATGGTTTATTCCAAAAACAAACTTGGGGGAAGCTCGAGGGTATTGACCACAGAAAACAGTGATCTACGCAGAAGGGGCATCGATACAGGTAAATAATAAACCTTTTTGTAATAATTTGCAGCGCTTTTCATTGCATTTTCGGATTCTACATACCTTGAAACGGAAACTATAAAATTTTGAGGGGGTTAAAAAATTTTTTAACACAGAATGTGTTTTAGCCATGGACTAACTAGCCAAAAAAGCTAACGACATTTCGTAACGAAATCTGGGACGACAACATGGATACCGATGATACGGAACTAAGGATCGTGTAACCTGGTGTAACCTATGAGCAGTCATCAGTCGAAAAAGATTCCACAATTATCACGTAGTAACGGTTTCGTTTACCCAGAAATTATAAAACATATATTATAGAAATAATTATAGAAATTATATTTCGTTTACACTGTAAATTATAAAACCAGTAAATTATTAAACGTCTTTCATATTTTTTTTCTTCGTGATTTCTTCATTTTCATCTTGATTGTAAGATTGAGTTCTTCTCTTGAAAGAAGGAAGAGAGATTCTCCTTTTAGGACGAGGTTTCATCAGTTCGTACAGCATGAACAGGTTCATATCGATGGAAAATCCACTGCGTGTTATCCTAAACCCGTTGCATTGGACGATGATGGCACAATGGAAATATTTTGCATTTAATAGATCTTCAAAAGTTCTGTCAGAAACTTCTTCTACTCCAGTAGCTTCCATGACATCACAATTGATTTTAGGGGTATTAGAGGAGGTGAATATTCGAACACCAAATACCCCTGGAATATTATTTTTGCCATCATTTGATTGTTTTGTATTAGTAGTTAGTATTTTACTTTTTAATCGTTGTACATGTTCTGCAATATCATTAATTCCAAATCGACGAATGATCGCACCAAATTCTTTGGTTTGAGAAACTTGATGTATTTGTTGAACTATTAGCTCAATAAATTTTTCCATTAGACTTTTACTCTGATCATGCCACCAATAATCAACTGTTGGTAAAAGTATTGAGACTCTATGGCATGAGTCGAGCTCAGACATGTCTACAATGTTGCACGTTTGAAAATTGTCACTCTCCTTTATGATTAACCCATAGCCATTGGTTATGACATAGAGCATAAGTGGTTTTTAGCGAATTTCCGAAGAAAAGGAAGCTATTGTTCTCGGCCCAAAATTTTTAAAACTCGAATTTCCGAAAGATTTTTATACCAAAATCCGTTTCAGACCATCCTGAATTCACTGCCGAAAGACACCAAAAATTATATGTATATATATATATATATTTATATATATATATTTATATATTTATATATTTATATATTTATATATGTATGCGTCATTCCAGACGATAACTCTCGAAAGAATTGAGATAAAAAGTTCAAATTTGCATGAAAAATCTGTCTTGGCAATCGACAGGCTAAGTTCGAAGATGGGCAGAATCGGGTCACTCTATGGGGGAGTTTTGGGGAGTTTTAGGGGGGGGAAATTACCCATAAATTCCCAAAATGAAAAAGTCTGACAAGTGACACCTCATTTTAAAGGTTTTTGTACGCTGAACACGATGGTGAAATCAGAATTGCGATATCTCATTCCATTCTCAAACTGGAGCACTTTGAAGATGAAGGAACGTGGTTATTTCTTGAGATGTTCTTCCTGGTTCGTCTGCTCTAATCTGATAACGGAATGGGATATCGCAATTCTGACTTCACCATCGTGTTCAGCGTTGGAAAATCTACAAACCGAGGTGTTACTCGGCAAAAAATGGAACAAAAAATTTGTTACCTACGTATCCAATACCTACTCTTCTGGTATTCAAAACATTTTTGATTTCCCCCCTCCCCCTCCTTCCACCCCAAATTTTACTTTGCGTAAAACTACTCCTGTTTTAATTTTGTATGGTATCAAGTCGGGAAAACATTGGCCGGAAATAAATTTTCAGAAAATTTTAGGCGGAGGAGGAAGATGCCGAAAACTTCGAAAATTCGCTCTTATAGCCATGCTGCATGACTGTGGTTTTCAATTTTGTACTGTACACAACGTGTATAAGATGTAGCAGTACCTACTTTTCAATTTCATATTGGCTTCATTCAATTTGGTTACAGATGTAATGATTTGAAAATCGGCCATCAGGTCATTGGCTAAAGTTGAAATGTTGGATTCAATGAAAAACGTGCTTCCATTTGGGACGAAGGTATACTCACTATCCGAAACTTGAGTTGAAAAACTTAGAACGGAATCAGATGAGCACTCCGGTAGAGACAACTTTCCTTTGCTCTTGTAAAATTTCTTCTTACTTGAACCTTCGTCAGCCATCGCGTCTGTAAGTACTTAACGTGATATTTATTTTTTTAGATCACAAAGATATGAAACTTCGCGCCGAAAAGTCAGTTTCGAATGTTGAGTCAAAAACAGTCAAAACAGCTACTCGTTGTTTACCATCTGTTATGGGGTTCTTTCAAATAATGTTGTAATCTCAATAAAACTATAAAATACCTTCCTATCTGAAGACTGACTTTTTAAAAGGCTATCGATGATACGGAACTAAGGATCGTGTACCCTGGTGTAACCTATGCGATATTTTGTTATGACGCGGTGATTATAAATATAAGATTCTGATTTAGTGGGAGGAAAGTAGCGAAATTCTGATTTAGTGGGAGGAAGTTAACCAATCTTCAACCGAAGATTGAAGACGGGTTTATGTGAAACGCGTGAGCTAAAACACATTCTGTGTTTCTATAATTTCGTCGGAAATATGTAAAGAGAGGTAACCGGGGGTCGAGTTTTTTTCATGCTCGATCCCAAAGGTTCATTACTGAAAATAATAAACCAACATCCATATTCAAGCTGTCTATTCAACCGCCCCTGGCCACCTGTAAGTGCCCGTTTTCTTATGATCTCTCTGTCAGCTGAAAACGAACGATACAAGCGCTTAAATTTGCATTCATGTTCATACAAACATACCTGAATTCCTATTCCAAGAAGGAGTAGGTATATTAAATACGTACCGCTTTTTAAAACGAAAGAAGATGGCAATACGGTCCTTTGACGAAAACGTAAATTTAACTAATAAACTTTAATAATTATTTGTATATGTTGATAAACAAAGTATAACATGATGTTGTTATCATCTCAAACGAAGTTTTACCGCCTTAACTGACGCAAAATGAATGCGATGCTGAGCCAAAGCACCTGAAACCCGAGATCTTCCTTCAAGTCCATTATAAAGTCGAAAGTTTCTTTGGCGAAGTGATGGTACAGCAGCGAGACTCCTGATTATATTAGATATAACAGTGGAAATCACGCCTCTTATACTTTTAGTGCCTACGAAAACAAATTCGAGGAGTTGACTGTTCAAGCAGAATTCCTGAGGAAATGGCCAAGTTTTGACAATTAAACAGTTGACACCTGATGAGGTCACAAGTGTTTGCTAGGAGTGAAAGGTTTTCTTGGTGGAAAGACATTGGCTCAGTAACCTCAAAACAGTTGTTTGATAGCTTTTTGCGATTATCTTCCATTCTTCGTTCAAGGTATAATGAGACACCTTTACATTATCACTGTATAGTAATAATTGGCTGATCAAACAAACAAAAGCTGAAGCGTCATATCTGCTTCATTCATTTGCTCGCACTGTGCGGTCCTAATCATCTTCAGTATTGGTATGAATCGAGGAATTTATAGCATTTTCACGTCAAATTCAAGGTTTCACACACTACAATCGCGGTTTTACATTTCAAATTCAAGGTTTTACATGCCAGATTCGCTGCTTTTCATTTCAACTTCAAGTTTTACATTTCAAATTGAAGGATTTTTTTCAATAACGAAATTAGCACTTTCACTCTACATAAATCTGCATTTTCACTCTACATAAATCTGCATTTTCACTCTCTGATATGGTATCTGGCTTTTCATACTGCATTGTCCTGTATTTGAATTTGCCTTGCTAAAACTATTTTATGGTCAGTCTTCAAAAATTAACATGTATATTTACCTCTATATGGCCCAACGTAAAATGGATTGACAGACTCTAAAGCAAGTTTACGATTGTAAAGATTCAAGTTGATAACCTACGTACTTAGATTAGGTTATTGTCGTAAGCCGGGGCGTGGGCTTATGGCAGTCAGGGGGAAAGTTGGATGAGGTTGAATGAAAGTTGAATGAGGTTGGTTTGGATGGAAGAGTGAAGGATATGCTCCGCAGGAGTCTTCTGCTAACGCCCCACGGTTATCACCACAGCAGGCGTTAGTTGGAAGGTTGTGAGGGAAACTAATACACCGCGGCTATCACCACAGCAGGCACCAGGAGGAAGGTAACTAATACCCCGCGGTTACCACCACAGCAGGCACCAGGAGGAAGGTAACTAATACCCCGCGGTTACCACCACAGCACGTAGTAGGTGCTCCTTAGGATTCTTTTGCTAGCACTCCACGGTTATCACCACAGTGAGTGCTAGAGGAAGGAGCCCGATGGTTATCACCACAGCAGGCGCCAGGAGGAAAAAGATGAATACCCCGTGGTTATCACCACAGCAGGTAGTAGGTGCTCCTTAGGATTCTTTTGCTAGTACCCCACGGTTATCACCACAGCAGGTAGTAGGTGCTCCTTAGGATTCTTTTGCTAGCACTCCACGGTTATCACCACAGCAGGTAGTAGGTGCTCCTTAGGATTATTTTGCTAGTACCCCACGGTTACCTCCACAGCAGGTAGTAGGTGCTCCTTAGGATTCTTTTGCTAGTACCCCATGGTTACCACCACAGCAGGTAGTAGGTGCTCCTTAGGATTCTTTTGCTAGCACTCCACGGTTATCACCACAGCGAGTGCTAGAGGAAGGCGCCCCACGGTTATCGCCACAGCAGGCGCCAGGAGGAAGAAGATGAATACCCCGTGGTTATCACCATAGCAGGTGTTCTTAGAAGGGAGCACCCCGCGTTATCACCACAGTGAGTGCAGGAGAAGGGTAGGAGTGAGAGAGAGAAGTCGCAAGTCCGGGAGTGATCGGTCGAATGAGGAGCCGGGCTAGCAGGGCTGCCTATAAAGGCTTCTTCCACCCGTCCCCCGCCGCCCGTCCATCAACTCGAGGAGCCCTTCCCCTACTTTCCCCTCGGCGTCACTCAGCTCGTCGTTCCCTTCGTTTATTTGGTTAAATCATTTAGTTATTACATAGGAGTGGTATAAGAATTTGAGGGGTACCACGACAGCTATTATAATCTCTGTAGAAATCATTGCGCCCCTTACGGTTTGCCCTGAAATTCACTTTCAAACCTCAGATGTCCATTCTGATGTGTCCACTTGCATTTATCTCACATCTAATTCGAGCCCTACTCCGACTCCGTGCAGTCAACCAGCTTCTTCGCTCAAACCAAGTCTTCGCTGAGACCGAAGGAAGTTTGTTAATGAAATTCCTCCTCTTGACGCGCCCCTTGGGAAAGAGGTTTTTTTCTTCTCATCCATTGACCTCTCTTGAACTCCGGCAAAGCCCTCCAGTGATCCTCTTTCGGCTGTCACCAAGTACCTCTTCCGAACTGAAACACCGACCGCAAGGGAAGCTATACCGACATCCACCCCTGCGTCTAAAAAGGAATTTCGTTTATACTCATGTTCTTGATTTTGACTGAGGGGATTCCAGTGAGTCGTAAATTGAGATTCGGAATATTTTAGTTAAAGTGCCCAACTGTGACCCAACTTAGTGTGTGGGAGAATGTGATGATTGTAGAATATAAGGAAGGAAATGCAAAATAAAAATAGGTATCGGATGTTGAAAAACGCTGCAAAGTCCTTGTCACATGGGTTTAGGTTTATTATTCTTTTGGACTTACCTACAGAAATTTTGGCTGTTCATTTATTGTTACTTTCATGTAAAATAATTGAAATAGCTATTTCTGGTGGTTTCCACCAATTTTGGCCCCTAAAACTTGAATAAGGTACGCTCCTTTTGGTTTATTATTCTGTGAATAATACATACACCTATGTATTCGCTCAGCAAAAAATTTTTATAACACCCCCTCAAACTTTTTTCTTTTCCGTTTCAAGTTGATTAGATTCCAAAAATGCAATGTCCGTCCGCCGTCCACCGTACGCCCTACGCCGTGCACCGTACGCCGTACGCCGTATCACGTGTACAGGCTTCATTTTCGGTCTAAAAAAATCGCTGTTTCGCACACATGCTCCATTTGGGCCCTAGTTGTGTCCCGAAACTTTTCAGCCCGATCGGAATATACCCAGGGATGTTATGAGTGAAAATGTGTGTAAAAGTAGGTACTTTTTGCGTTTTAGCAACATGTTGGTAACATGAGCTCCTGAGACATAGTTTTCCATGTTTTTGGGGACGAGAAGACCGAATATGAACTCGAGTTCGACCAAAGAGTGGAAAATTGAGTTCTACCAGGTGTTCAGCTCCCAAAATTGATTTTTTATTAGTAAAAACCGTGGGAAATCATCAGAAATCACCATCAGTTTGTATAATAACACTGGAAAAAGTAGGTACTTTTGGTTTATTATTCTGTGAATAATACACCTATGTATCCGCTCAGCAAACAATTTTTATAACACCCCCTCAAACTTTTTTCTTCTCCGTTTCAAGGTGCGTAGATTCCAAAACGCTGCAAAGTCCTCGTCACATGGGTTCATTATTCTATTATTCTATTGGTCTACAGAAATGCTGGCTGATTATTAATTGTTTCTTGCATGTAAAATAATTGAAATAACTATTTCTGATGGTTCCCACAAATTTTGGCCCCCAAAACTTGAATTAGGTACTACGCTCCTTTTTTTATTTTTCAAATTATCTCTGATCATTGATAGTACCATTTAATCGTCTTGATCCACGTGTTGACACTTTTTCTAGTGTTATTATACAAATTGATGGTGATTTCAGACGATTTCGCAGGTTTTTGACTCATAAAAAATCAATTTTGGCAGCTGAACATCTGGTACAACCTCAATTTTCTACTCCTTGGTCAAAATCGACTTCATATTCGGTCTTCTCATCCCCAAAAACATGGAAAACTATACCTCAAAAGCTCATTTTACTACTATGTTACTAAAACACAAAAAGTACCTATTTTTATACACATTTTCACTCATAATTCCCCTGGATATATTCCGATCGGGCTGAAAAGTTTCGGGACACAACTAGGGCCCAAATGGAGCATGTGTGCGAAAGAACGATTTTTTTAGACCGAAAATGAGGCCTGTACACGTGATACGGCGTACAGCGGACTCAGGCTTTTGACCCATAAAAAATGAATATTGGGAGCTGAACTTTCGTAAAACCTCAATTCTTCACTCTTTAGTCAAAGTCAACTTCATATTCGGTCTTCTCGCCCTAAAAAACACTTATAACGATATCTCACAAGGTGTGAAACAAAAAAAACTAGGTATTTTTACACCCATCCCCCCCCCCCCCCCCCCCCCCAACACCACTGGGTGTATTCCGATCGGGCGGCCGAGCTTCGGGACTTAAAACTGTGTGCGGAAAAACGACGATTTTACACCAAAATTTAACGTAAATTTAAGGCTGAAAGTTTGTTAGAACCTAAACATGGAAAGTTTCTGGAAACAAGTAGGGCCCTAGTGGAGCCTGTGTGTTAAATAACGAATTTTTTAGACCGAAAATGAAGTAGATATGGATGGTATGGCGGATTTGTGGAATCTACGCACCTTGAAACGTAAAAGAAATAATTTTAAGGGGGTCACAAAATTTTCGCTGAGCGAATTTATAGGTGTATTATTCACAGAATAATAAACCAAAAGGCGCGCTCGCCCGCCAAACCTGATTACATTAAGGCCCTGTTACACGATCCGATCCTGTCAACAGGATCGGAAGCTCCGCCCTCCCGATCCTAGCAAAAGGAGCGTGTGAACGCTTGTTTCCTTTTCGATGGGGGCGGGGCTCCTACTTAGGAAGCGGCAGGAAGGTCGGATGGAAATTCCTTCCGACGTCCGGTGCCCCCACTGCCCTTTCCTGTTGTCGTCACTGCGAAAGGGTGGTGTAAATGATCATCGGACTTGTTTCGTCCGTTTGAGGTTGTTTTCCCGCTCTCGTGATAGGTTATAACAGCAAAACAACTTGTATCTCGGGTAGGTACCTACATGTGTTTCAATTGTGTTTTCGTATTCGTCACGTATTCAATTGTTTTCTTTTGTAGAAGGAGTTACCGGCTTTCGTGTCGGCTTATTATACTTGATATATTTAATTATACTTAATATTTATCGTTTATTATTCGATAAATATTAAGTATAATGAAATGTATCGAGTATAATAAGCTCAAGCTAGGTATCACCCCTGTGAGGAGTTGAGCATTTTTTAAACTAAAACCAATGAAAAATGAAAACTTTTTTTCAAACTAAAATAGGTACCTACTCAAATGAAACGGTTAAACATTGTGGAAGAACGATTTTTTATTAACATGGATATGTTTTTGCCCTGGGGGGTCATTCTAAAATTTGCGACCGAAAAAAATGCAACGCTGCAACCGATAAACAATTTGGAGATGTGCGTGTGTAGTTACCGACAATACCCAGCGAAACAATAATGAAATGAGCACAAACCATTTTATTGAACGAATTGGAAGGTAGCACCTAAACATCGAAAAGTGGATGTGAAAATACAGCGCCCAAAACATATCCATGATTCAATGTTTTTCCATGAAGTGGAAAAATTTCGTTTCTTTCGCCTGTGCTGGTTTCCAGTGAGTATAGTAGTACTTCATGGTTCTGAAATTGGCCGATTTTTAGAGAGGAGGTGTCCAGGCGGTTATGAGCGAATCACCACCGACATTTGTTCCTTTTTTTTTTTAATTTCTCTTATTTGGTAGAATTCCACTAACATTTTTTTACTATACTTAGGTAAATCAATAATTATATTATACTTCAAATTGTTTAAATAAATTTTACTGAAATGTGTTAGTCTCAAAAATTTGGAGAGATTAACATTTTTGGTGTATTGTTATGATACTCCATTTTCATTATGTTATTACTTGGTAGGTACCTACCTACCTACCACTCATCAGGTTTCCATTTTATTATGCTACTCTAGTAGGCCTCCTCTTCCTCGATTTTCGTTCACTGATTAGATAATTATTAGGTATTATAATATATTATGATTAGATAATTATTATGATTAGATAGGTATTATTAATAATTTTCTCACGCAACTGTAGGTGAAGGAGAGCCTTCGAACCGGCAGCGGCGACAGGGGCGTGTAAACGGCGATCGTTGGGGTCGGAAGGTGGGGGGTGAAATAGGAACGGGAGGGCGGAGCTTCCGATCCTGTTGACAGGATCGGATCGTGTAACAGGGCCTTTAGCCGAGTGGATGGGCGAGAAGCAAGTGAGCGAGTGGATGAGTGGTGAGGGGTCCCTACTCGGCCGAGTAAATAGAACATGGTTCTATTCACTGACTCGCCCAAAATCACTCGCCCGTTACTAGGCCGAGTACTGTCTGGGCCGATCACACTGCGATTTACTCGTCCGAGTGCACTGTCTCGGCCCAGTACTCGGCAGGTGTAATTGGGGCTGTAGCCTCGGCCTACCGAGTAGCTCGGCCGAGTAGTAGGTGGAGTACTCGGCCGAGTAGTCGGTGGAGTACTCGGCCGAGCTACTTCGATGGGGTGAGTGGGTGATTACCAGAGCCCTTCAAATGACATATTGCCATGGCGCCTTACAAAAATGCCATATTCTGCAGATTTTTTGTAAAATGCCATATTCGGCCGATTTTTGGGAAAATGCCATGTTTGTGCCATGTTTTGCCTTTTTTTCGCCAAACTCCTTCAAAAAAAATTAAAAAAAAAAAAATTTGAAGTGAAAATTTCAGAATGACATGAGGTTTCTCGAACCCTGAGGCCATTAGTGTAGAGGGATTACTAATGCCTCTAACCATTTTGGAATGGGGTGCTTCCACGGGTGGCCACTCTGTCTGGCGAGGAAGCCACTCTGAAGGAAGGCTGGGAACCTGCTGATGTCCTCTCTATGAAATACGCCCCGGCAACATCAGCTGATGTGGAGAGGACTTTCTCAAAAATGAAATACCTTCTGAATGATCGACGGCTGGGATTTTCAATGGAAAGCGTTGCAGCACACCTGATGTTGCTATTTAATAATAATAATATTAATAATAATAATATTAATAATAATAATAATTAATTATTTGTATAAAGCTTTGTAAATAAAATAAGTTATTTAGCATAAGTAACTTGTATGTTGTGATATTATCGTCTCAGAATAGCTGGGGTGGTCGGAGAGGGTTGAAAAATAAGTGCCATATTGAGAGAAATAAGTGCCATATTTGGGCCAAAATAAGTGCCATATTGCCATATTTTTTAGGGCCCTATTTCACAAAAATAAGTGCCATATTGTGAAGGGCTCTGGTGATTACATTTCAGCTGGGCAGAGACGTGACGGCTGCGTTGTGTAGTGTTCCGCGTTAACAGCGCACAGCGATGTAAAAAGAGAAAAACGCTACCTAGTCCTGGTCACATGGGTTTATTATTCTACTGGACTTACCTACAAGAAATGTTGGCTGTTCATTTTTATTGTTTCCCAAGAACACAAATTAGGCTCCTTTTTTTTACAAATTATCTTTTATCATAGATAGTGCCATTTAATTGCGTTGATTCACCTGTTAACACTACTTTTAGTACTATTATACAAGTTTATTGCCATTTCAGACAATTAAATAGGATTTTGACCCATAAAAAATTAATATTGGGTGCTGAACCTTCGTTACAACCTCAATTCTTCACTCTTTGGTCAAAATCAACTTCACATTAGGTCTTCTCACCCTAAAGAACATGTATAACGATAACTATTTTTACACACATTTTTCCCCCATAACACCCCTGGGTGTATTCCGATCGGGCGGCCGAGCTTCGGAGCACAACTAGAGCCCAAATGGAGCCTGTGTGCGAAAGAACGAATTTTTTAGACAGAAAATGAAGTAGATACCTATATGGATGATACTGTGGACGGACACTGCATTTTAGGAATCTGCGTACCTTGAAACGTAAAAGAAAAAATTTGTGGGAGTGTTATTATAGTTTTTGCTGAGCGAATACATAGGTGTATTATTCACAGAATAATAAACAAAAATACACTGCCAAGGTGATGGCACAGGAGCTTCCTCGTCACAATCAGAGTGACCCATTATAAAATAGAACAGACTCGGAAGCAAAATAACATAACATTACATTACATAACATTGCATTACATTACATTACATAACATTACATAACGTGAAATATACATATTACATAACATTACATTACATAACATTACATAACGTGAAATATACATATTACATAACATTAAATTACATAACATTAAATAACATTACATGAAATATACATATTACATAACATTACGTCCATAATACATTACGTCCATTATACATAATTGCGAAAGTTATGCGTGTTTGATAAATTTCACGTTAGCGCATGCGCAGGGCGAACCGCTGGCTCTATCATGTTGAAATTTATATGGGACCTCAATGGGCCCTACCCGCTTAATCCCTGAGAATTACACTGAAATTGGGTGAAATCTTTGGTTACTACGGCTGTAACAAGGAAATTGAATCTATTCCACGCCAGCGCATGCGCAGAGCGCACCGAGGGTCCGATCATGCTGAAATTCATACTGGAACTCACTAGGCCTTGTCCAAACAACCCTTGAAAATTTGAGCGAAATTGAATCAAAATTGTGAAAGTTATGCGTGTTTGTTGAATTTAACGTTAGCGCATGCGCAGGGCGTACCGCTGGATCAATCATGTTGAAATTTGTATGGGATCTCAAGGGGCCTTATCCGCACCATCCCTCAAAATTTGAGCTGAATCAATTCAAAATCGTGGAAGTTATGGCTGTAACAAGGAAATGCGGACAGATTCACAGACTCACAGACTTACAGACTCACAGACTCACAGACTCACAGACCCACAGACCGACAGACACGGAACCAAATTTGTTCAGTAGGCTTTGAAACGCAAAATGCAAGTGAAAATTTTGATTTCTGAAGACAAAAATTTTTTGGCTCACGAAAGTGAACACAAGGCTTCCGCTGCTTCGCAGACTCGGAAGCAATAAGCGCTAATTCCCTTGGAATGCGTTTGAAAAGCGCAAATTTTTTCATGTTTAAAAGCGTGAGGTTCCCTGCTAGTATTGCTTCCGAGTCTGCGAAGCAGCGGAAGCCTTGTGTTCACTTTCGTGAGCCAAAAAATTTTTGTCTTCAGAAATCAAAATTTCCACTTGCATTTTGCGTTTCAAAGCCTACTGAACAAATTTGGTTCCGTGTCTGTCGGTCTGTGAGTCTGTGAGTCTGTGAGTCTGTGAGTCTGTGAGTCTGTGAGTCTGTCCGCATTTCCTTGTTACAGCCATAACTTCCACGATTTTGAATTGATTCAGCTCAAATTTTGAAGGATGGTGCGGATAAGGCCCCTTGAGGTCCCATACAAATTTCAACATGATTGATCCAGCGGTACGCCCTGCGCATGCGCTAACGTTAAATTCAACAAACACGCATAACTTTCACAATTTTGATTCAATTTCGTTCAAATTTTCAAGGGTTGTTTGGACAAGGCCTAGTGAGTTCCAGTATGAATTTCAGCATGATCGGACCCTCGGTGCGCTCTGCGCATGCGCTGGCGTGAAATAGATTCAATTCCTTTGTTACAGCCGTAGTAACCAAAGATTTCACCCAATTTCAATGTAATTCTCAGGGATTAAGCGGGTAGGGCCCATTGACGTCCCATATAAATTTCAACATGATAGAGCCAGCGGTTCGCCCTGCGCATGCGCTAACGTGAAATTCTTCAAACACGCATAACTTTCGCAATCATGTATAATGGACGTAATGTATTATGGACGTAATGTTATGTAATATGTATATTTCAAGTAATTGTTATGTAATGTTATGTTATGTAATGTAATGTTATGTAATATGTATATTTCACGTTATGTAATGTTATGTAATGTATAATGGGTCACTTTCATTGTGACGAGGAAGCTCCTGTGCCATCACCTTGGCAGTGTATTTAGATTTAATAGCGCGAGCCACTGTAGCAGAAGCAGAAAGTAGCAGTTCTTGAAGCAGATAACGCCTTTCCTAGGCTCCTATCGCTGATCGTCGCCGAACTGAGGAGTCGCGACTTTTGACCAAGACCCAGGCCTCTGTTCATTGAAATGTTTACCTACTCAGTTTATTTACATAACTCCCACTTACACGCACACTGTCAGTGTTCCTGGGGTTTATCGTTTAGTATTCATCCTCCGCTCAGTGCGTTTGCGCTGATACTTTTGGTATTTCAAATTTCTTTCAATATATACCTACCTAACAACTTTATATTTTTGATAGGGTAAAAACATGAACCTAATCTTTCTTCTCGAATTCGAGCTTTTGATACAAAAAATTTTAGGTGTTTTTGGACCACCTCGCGCTTTTGACAACCACCGCCTTTGACGGGAGACACCTTCACCCTCGTCCATGACGACAAGTGGCTCTTATGGGCACACTACGGACGGCGTTCCTAGGACGAGACAGAGACTTTTTGTTGCGAAACATTGTTGCGAAGCTGTTCCAAACCGTCCCGATACAATGTCGCAGAACATTTTTGAGCTGCCCCGCAACAATGTTTCGTGTCCACACTAGGGGAGGAGTTTCATTCGCGATGCCTCGGGAAATAATTCTCGCTCCTTTTGCTTATATAAATTTCGTCATCTTACTCATACTTGATTGCCTGTCTGTTCATACTAAGATAAAGTTTTGAATGGTCTTATAAACATGACTATGGCTGAAATGATAAGTATGTATATGTTTGTTAGTTCTGTCTTTTCATGCTATAGGTAGTTACCGTTTTGGAAGTATGAAGTTTTGAATGGTTTTATAAACATGACTATTGGTTGAAATATTAAGACGCTATGTTAAATGTTTGTTAGCTATATGGACATTTCAAAGCTATAGCTTACACGTCCTTGATCTACACGAAACGTAAAAAATGGTCTACATGTGTGTAAGAATTTGCATAATTTTGTCACCATCGCTGAAACATGACAGGTAAAACTTGAACACTTAGGGCTAACTTCCGTAAAGTCATTACCTAACTACCTAGCTCTGTATGGCCTAAACGAATTTGCCATGCACGACTCTCACGAAACCCCCATAAGTGCGTAGGTTACACAAATTTGAACGCATTCCAGTCGTTCTATTACCTTCAAACATTAACTAGAATTTAGCTATTCCGCGAATCTTTACAATATATTGCCTTCATCAGGGCACCAAGGCTGTCAGGTCTGTTGAAAGGGAAATGGTATGGTGGGGGATTGGTTCTGAACTTAAATTTTCTCTTCAAAAGTACTGGTCTTGGAGCCCTGATGAAGGCATGATTTTCTTGAAAGCCCTGATGATTGTTTGTGGAATAACATTGTACCGAACGCTCGACGGAAAAGGTGGCATCCTTACGTTTCATTTGACATAACATTTCTAAAACTACCTAATGCAGTTCGGTGAGTTTGGGTATATAAATGTGTTATTGATACCTACCTACAGCAAAATAAAAACGATTGTGTATTAGTAGCAAATGTTGCAAGGGAATGAAGATGAGACGAAATTTCGTCCGAACGAAGCGCGAAATCAAATTTGTCTCATGTTGCACAAATTCAACAAATAAGAAGCGTCGAGTCCAGAAACGTCCTTAGGGGCTGACATAGATTAATTAATTAAACAGTTGATAAAAAGGGTGTGACGCGCGGCAGTTCCGAACACGCGTCCACAATGAACTGTTGCGCAACATTGTTGCTATGAATCCCATTTTCGATGGGACTCAAGAATACTAAATTTCAGACCCGCAATACACCCCTGCAACAATGTTGCGGGGCTGTTCGGACGCTCGGGAGCTGCCCCGATTCAGACTCTCAACAAAGCTGCGCAAAAAAAGGTCTCTGTCTGGACTAAGCTTTATAACAACGGTCAACCACGGATGCGCTATGGACGGCGTTCCTTTGACGGGAGACACCTTCATGCCCGTCCATGACGATACGCCGTCTATGGACACTGTGGACGGTGTTCCCACAATGGAAGCCAAATTTTTATACCCCTCCTTAATAACAGCTGTCAACCACGGACACACACTAGACGACATTCCAGGACGGACACCACAATTACACCCCTCCTCAATGACAACGATTCACCAAGGACGGATTACGAGCGACGTTCCAACGACGGAAGCCACCTTTATACCCCTCCGTAATGACAACAAGATCCTACGGACACACTACGGCAGAGATGGGCAAAATCTTACTCATGAATATGATTAGGATTTTTAATCATACGAATGTTTTCCTGTGATTAAGAATAAGATTAAAATCATAATCACAAGTATGATTGGGATTTTAATCATACTCACGAGTATGATTAAGAATAAAATCTTAATCACAGGTATGATTGAATAAACTGTTAATCATAGAAAACCTATGATTAATCACGGGAAATCTATGATTAATCACGGAAAATCTGTGATTTATGTCGGATTCACGTAGTACGACTATGATTAAAATCTTAATCACAGGTATGATTGAGAATAAACTGTTAATCATAGAAAACCTGTGATTAATAACGGGAAATCTATGATTAATCACGGAAAACCTGTGATTTATGTCGGATTCACGTAGTAAGGATTTAAATCTCAATCACCTGTATAATTAAAAAATTACATTTTTATCACAGAAATTTGTGATTAATTGCAAAAAACTTGTGAGTAATTGTGAAAAATCTGTGATTGATCACGATCTGGTCGAAAGTTATACCTAATTTTTCGATGTATTTTTCAACTGAACCCGATTTTACGTCATAAAAACACTATTTCTCAACTTCGACTTCACTTGTCCCCATTTTGTATCTCATTTTCGGATTCAGCATGAAATTTCCTATAGGCGAATAGCATTTTCATTGTTAGTTACTTGTAATCAGATACATTTATTACAATAAGAACGTTAATTTTTGCAGAATTTGAAATTTTAGATAATTTTCAAAAATTAGCCTCTTTTACAAAACTGGTCTTAAGGCTGTCGAATTGCCCAGAATTTGCTCAATCTAATACTGTTACCAACGGTATAATCAGTTTCAATACCTAATAGCTCATTTCTTATGACCGTTACAACTGAGCTAGTGCTGAAAAACACTGTGTTGGCGAAGGAAGCAAAGGGGACTGGCATGAAGAGTACTGGCATATCAAAATTGGCATTTACTAGGGAAATCACTGTATGTCAATTAAACTAAAACACTCCAGCGCGCATGATAATTACGTCATTACACACACATAGTAATTGTCAGTTCAAAAAGTTTTCAAAATTACTTCAAACTCTTCTTTACAAAATTTCTTATTGCTTCATCCCAGTCCCCTTTGCTTCCTTCGCCAACACAGTGTTTTTCAGCACTAGCTCAGTTGTAACGGTCATAAGAAATGAGCTATTAGGTATTGAAACTGATTATACCGTTGGTAACAGTATTAGATTGAGCAAATTCTGGGCAATTCGACAGCCTTAAGACCAGTTTTGTAAAAGAGGCTAATTTTTGAAAATTATCTAAAATTTCAAATTCTGCAAAAATTAACGTTCTTATTGTAATAAATGTATCTGATTACAAGTAACTAACAATGAAAATGCTATTCGCCTATAGGAAATTTCATGCTGAATCCGAAAATGAGATACAAAATGGGGACAAGTGAAGTCGAAGTTGAGAAATAGTGTTTTTATGACGTAAAATCGGGTTCAGTTGAAAAATACATCGAAAAATTAGGTATAACTTTCGACCAGATCGTGATCAATCACAGATTTTTCACAATTACTCACAAGTTTTTTGGAATTAATCACAAATTTCTGTGATAAAAATGTAATTTTTTAATTATACAGGTGATTGAGATTTAAATCCTAACTTTACTACGTGAATCCGACATAAATCACAGATTTTCCGTGATTAATCATAGATTTCCCGTGATTAATCATAGGTTTTCTATGATTAACAGTTTATTCTTAATCATACCTGTGATTAAGATTTTATTCTTAATCATTCTCGTGAGTATGATTAAAATCCTAATCATACTTGTGATTATGATTTTAATCTTATTCTTAATCACAGGAAAAAATTCGTATGATTAAAAAACCTAATCATATTCATGAGTAAGATTTTGCCCATCTCTGCACTACGGACGATGAACAAACAACGGATGCCCCTCATACCCGTCCTTCGTCATAACCGTTGGTTGACGGAACGACGACGCTCCGCTAGATGAGTGGCTCCGTGATCCTGACGGATGGTTGTTCGTTACGGATCCCACCACGGAGCACATCCGTCGTGTTCACTAGCGCGCACGGAACGCGAAGGAACGTCATCGCCTCACGGACACCACAGGAGCCTCCGTGAAAGCCGACGTCCCGTTAAACCATTTTTGAAGGAACGTCTACGGATGGACGACCATCAGTGATGGTCTCCGTCCTTCCATCTCCACTTTCGATTTATTATTCTGTGAATAATACACCTATGTTATCGCTCAGCAAAAAAGTTTTATAACACCCCCTCAAAATTATTTATTTTCCGTTTCAAGGTGCGTAGATTCCAAAAACGCTGCAAAGTCCTTGTCACATGGGTTTATTATTCTACTGGACATGCCTACAGAAATATTGGCTGTTCATTTATTGTTTATTTCAGGTGAAATAATTTAAATAGCTATTTCTGATAGTTTCCACCATTTTTGGCCTCTAAAACACGAATTAGGTACGCTCCTTTTTTTTCAATTTATCTTTGATAATTGCTTGTGCCATTTAATCGTCTTGATCCACGTGTTGATACTTTTTTTAGTGTTATTCTGCAAATTGATGGTGATTTCAGACGATTTAAACCGAGACAGCGTACGGGGACGGACATTGCATTTTTTGAATCTACGCACCTTGAAATGGAAAAGAAAAAATTTTGAGGGGGTGTTATAAAAATTTTTTGCTGAGCGAATACATAGGTGTATTATTCACAGAATAATAAACCAAAACCCAACTTTCTGTAGGTATGTCCAATAGAATAATAAACCCATGTGACAAGGACATTGCAGCGTTTTGGATTATTATTCTCTGAATAATACACCTATGTAATCGCTCAGCAAAAATTTTTATAACACCCCCTCAAACTTTTTTCTTTTCCGTTTCAAGGTGCGTAGATTCAAAAAACGCTGCAAAGTCCTTGTCACATGGGGTTTATTATTCTACAGAAATGTTGGCTGTACATTTATTGTTTGTTTCATGTGAAATAATTTAAATAGCTATCTCTGGTGGTTTCCACCAATTTTGGCCCCCAAAACACAAATTAGGTAGGTGCGATCTTTTTGGTTTATTATTCTGTGAATAATACACCTATGTATTCGCTCAGCAAAAAATTTTTATAACACCCCCTCAAACTTTTTTCTTTTTCGTTTCAAGGTGCATAGATTCCAAAAATGCAATGTCCGTCCGCCGTACGCCGTCCGCCGTACGCCGTCCGCCGTCCGCCGTCCGCCGTACGCCGTCCGCCGTATCACGTGTACAGGCTTCATTTTCGGTCTAAAAAAGTCGTTCTTTTGCACACATGCTCCATTTGGGCCCTAGTTGTGTCCCGAAACTTTTCAGCCCGATCGGAATATACCCAAGGGAGTTATGAGTGAAAATGTGTGTAAAAATAGGTACTTTTTACGTTTTAGCAACATATTGGTAACATGAGCTTCTGAGATATCGTTTTCTATGTTTTTGGGGACGAGAAGACCGAATATGAAGTCGATTTTGACCAAAGAGTGGAAAATTGAGTTCTACCAAATGTTCAGCTCCCAAAATTGATTTTTTATGAGTGAAAAACCTGGGAAAAGGTCTGAAATCACCATCAGTTTGTATAATAACACTGGAAAAAGTGTCAGGACGTGGTTCAGGACGATTAAATGGCACTACCAATGATCAAAGATAGTTAAAAAAAAAAAAAAAAAAAAAGAGCGTACCTACCTAATTTGTGTTTTGGGGGCCAAAATTAATGGAAACCATCAGAAGTAGCTATTTCGATTATTACACATGAAAGAAACAATAAATGAACAGCCTACATTTCTGTAGGTATGTCCAATAGAATAATAAACCCATGTGACAAGGACTTTGCAGCGTTTTTTTTTTCAAATTAACTTTGATCATTGGTAGTGCCATTTAATCGTCTTGATCCACGTGTTGACACTTTTTCTAGTGTTATTCTACAAACTGATGGTGATTTCAGCCGATTTCGCAGGTTTTTGACTCATACAAAATCAATTTTGGGAGCTGAACATCTGGTACAACCTCAATTTTCCACTCCTTGGCCAAAATCGACCTCATATTCGATCTTCTCGTCCCCAAAAACATGGAAAACGATACCTCAAAAGCTCATGTTACCAACATGTTGCTAAAACGCAAAAAGTACCTATTTTTACACACATTTTCACTCACAACACCCCTGGGAATATTCCGATCGGGCTGAAAAGTTTCGGGACACAACTAGGGCCCAAATGGAGCATGTGTGCGAAAGAACGACTTTTTTAGACCGAAAATGAAGCCTGTACACGTGATACGGCGGACGGCGTACGGCGGACGGCGGACGGCGGACGGCCGACGGACATTGTATTTTTGGAATCTACGCACCTTGAAATGGAAAAGAAAAAAGTTTGAGGGGGGGTTATAAAAATTTTTTGCTGAGCGAATACATAGGTGTATTATTCAGAGAATAATAAACCAAAATGCAATGTCCGTCCGCCGTACGCCGTCCGCCGTATCACGTGTACAGGCTTCATTTTCGGTCTAAAAAACGCTGCAAAGTCCTTGTCACATGGGTTTATTATTCTCCTGGACATACCTACAGAAACGTTGGCTGTTCATTAATTGTTACTTTCATGCGTAATAATCGAAATAGCTACTTCTGATGGTTTCCATTAATTTTGGCCCCCAAAACACAAATTAGGTACCTACGCTCTTTTTTTTCTTTTTTTTAACTATCTTTGATCATTGGTAGTGCCATTTAATCGTCCTGAACCACGTCTTGACATTTTTTCCAGTGCTATTATCTAAACTGATGGTGATTTCAGACGATTTCCCAGGTTTTTCGCTCATAAAAAATCAATTCTGGGAGCTGAACATTTGGTAGAACTCAATTTTCCACTCTTTGGTCAAAATCGACTTCATATTCGGTCTTCTCGTCCCCAAAAACATAGAAAACGATATCTCAGAAGCTCATGTTACCAATATGTTGCTAAAACGTAAAAAGTACCTATTTTTACACACATTTTCACTCATAACTCCCCTGGATATATTCCGATCGGGCTGAAAAGTTTCGGGACACAACTAGGGCCCAAATGGAGCATGTGTGCGAAAGAACGATTTTTTTAGACCGAAAATGAAGCCTGTACAGGTGATACGGCGTACGGCGGACGGGGTACGGCGGACGGACATTGCATTTTTGGAATCTATGGACCTTGAAACGTAAAAGAAAAAAGTTTGAGGGGGTGTTATAAAAATTTTTTGCTGAGCGAATACATAGGTGTATTATTCACAGAATAATCTTTCTTTCGCACACATGCTCCATTTGGGCCCTAGTTGTGTCCCGAAACTTTTCAGCCCGATCGGAATATACCCAGGGGTGTTATGAGTGAAAATGTGTATAAAAATAGGTACTTTTTGCGTTTTAGCAACATGTTAGTAACATGAGCTTTTGAGGTATCGTTTTCCATGTTTTTGGGGACGAGAAGATCGAATATGAGGTCGATTTTGGCCACAGAGTGGAAAATTGAGGTTGTACCAGATGTTCAGCTCCCAAAATTGATTTTTTATGAGGCAAAAACCTGCGAAATCGTCTGAAATCACCATCAATTTGTAGAATAGCACTAGGAAAAGTTTCAACACGTGGATCAAGACGATTAAGTGGCACTACCAATGATCATGGATAATTTGAAAAAAAAAAAAAAAAAGATCGTACCTACCTAATTTGTGTTTTGGTGGCCAAAATTGGTGGAAACCATCAGAAATAGCTATTTCAATTATTTCACATGAAACAAACAATAAATGTAGGTACAGCCAACATTTCTGTAGAATAATAAACCCCATGTGACAAGGACTTTGCAGCGTTTTTGTGTTGTAGTAACATAGTAGTAAAATGAGCTTTTGAGGTATCGTTTTCCATGTTTTTGGGGACAAAAGACCGAATATGAAGTCGATTTTGACCAAGGAGTGGAAAATTGAGGTTGTACCAGATGTTCAGCTCCCAAAATTGATTTTTTATGAGTCAATAACCTGCGAAATCGTCTGAAATCACCATCAATGTGTACAATAACACTGGAAAAAGTGTCAACACGTGGATCAAGACGATTAAATGGTACAATCAATGATCAAAGGTAATTTGAAAAAAAAAACCACAGTCATGCAGCATGGCTATAAGAGCGAATTTTCGAAGAAATAACTGATTTCATGTAAAATGTGATGTTTGGGATATCCCATTCAAATATGGGCAATCTTAAACTTATTGGGTAATTATAGGTATTCAAGTATGACGCCATTCGGTTAATTCGGTATGCATCAAATATGGGCATACATACCTAACAAATTTTTTGTTCCATTTTTTGCCGAGCAACACCTCGGTTTGTAGATTTTCCAACGCTGAACACGATGGTGAAGTCAGAATTGCGATATCCCATTCCGTTATCAGATTAGAGCAGACGAACCAGGAAGAACATCTCAAGAAATAACCACGTTCCTTCATCTTCAAAGTGCTCCAGTTTGAGAACGGAATGATATATCGCAATTCTGATTTCACCATCGTGTTCAGCGTACAAAAATCTTTAAAATGAGGTGTCACTTGTCAGACTGTTTCATTTTGGGAATTTATGGGTAATTTTCCCCCCTAAAACTCCCCAAAACTCCCCCTTAGAGTGACCCGATTCTGCCCTTCTACGAACTTAGCCTGTCGATTGCCAAGACAGATTTTTTTTATCTCAATTCTTTCGAGAGTTATCGTCTGGAATGACACATATATATATATATATATATATATATATATATATATATATATATATATATATATATATATAATTTTTGGTGTCTTTCGGCAGTGAATTCAGGATGGTCTGAAACGGATTTTGGTGTAAAAATCTTTCGGAAATTCGAGTTTTAAAAATTTTGGACCGAGAACATTAGCTTCCTTTTCTTCGAAAATTCGCTAAAAAAGGAGGGTAGTACCTAATTCAAGTTCTGAGGGCCAAAATTTGTGGAAACCACCAGAAATAGCCATTTCAATTATTTTACATCAAAGAAACAATAAATAAACAGCCAGCATTTTTGTAGACCAATAAAATAATAGAATAATAAACCCATGTGACAAGGACTTTGCAGCGTTTTTATACACATTTTCACTCATAACACCCCTGGGTATATTCCGATCGGGCTGAAAAGTTTCGGGACATAACTAGGGCCCAAATGGAGCATGTGTGCGAAAGAACGAATTTTTTAGACCGAAAATGAAGCCGGTACACGTGATACGGCGTACGGCGTATTACATGTACCAGCTTCATTTTAGGTCTAAAAAAGTCGCTCTTTCGCACACATGCTCCATTTGGGCCCTAGTTATGTCCCGAAACTTTTCAGCCCGATCGGAATGTACCCAGGGGTGTTATGAGTGAAAATGTGTATAAAAATGCGCCTTCCTCTCCTTCCCCTAGCACTCGCTGTGGCGATAACCGTGGGGTGCAGGCAAAAGACTCCTAAGAAGCACCTAATAACTGCTGTGGTGATAGCCGCGGGGCGTTAGCAGAAGACTCCTGCGGAGCATATCCTTCACTCTTCCATCCAAACCAACCTCATCAAACTTTCATTCAACCTCATCCAACTTTCCCCCCGACTGCCATAAGCCCACGCACCGGCTTACGACAATAACCTAATCTAAGTACGTAGGTTATCAACTTGAATCTTTACAATCGTAAACTTGCAGTAGAGTCTGTCAATCCATTTTACGTTGGGCCATATAGAGGTAAATATACATGTTAATTTTTGAAGACTGGCCATAAAATAGTTTTAGCAAGGCAAATTCAAATACAGGACAATGCAGTATGAAAAGCCAGATACCATAGGGGGGCCAAAATTGGTGGAAACCATCAGAAATAGCCATTTCAATTATTTCACATGATAGAAACAATAAATGAACAGCCAACATTATTTCTGTGGGTATGTCCAAAAGAATAATAAACCCATGTGACAAGGACTTTGCAGCGTTTTTTGAGGGGTGAGAGAGTTTGAGGTGCGAAACAAATAGGACAAAAAAATTTAAGAGACGGAAAATAATGTTTTTAACGTACTGTAGGTAATGATTTGATTTTTCATGTATGTATATGTATGTATATTTTATTTGTATAAATCTTAGAAAGATTATTACAAGAGGTCGAGTAAACCAGGTAAATTATATTATAAGCGGTTGAAAGAAAGAGTGCAACTTACAAAAAAAAAGAAAAAAGAAAAAGAATAACCATACAATTCCTAAATAAGCCAAATAACTTTTTGCTTCCCAAACTCTCCCAATCTCGTAAAATACATGTAGGCATTTGCAGCGATAAAAAAAATGTTTACATTTCTTCCAAATATTCGGAGCGGAGCTACACTTCCAGTTCAACAATACAATATGCATGGTAGATGAATACCTAGATGTTTAATGATGATCACTCATTCAGTGCAAAGGCATGCAACATTAGGCTGTGTATCGTGTAATCATAAACATCAAGCATTTTTTGGCGGTTGCTGCCCAATTCCAGAATGTCGCATATAGAGTACAGGTTTTCAGCCGGTCTCCCACCTATTATACTTATTTAGATAATGCTTTCTGTATGGCTCAAATATCGGGCACTTCAAAAAGAAGTGGAATAGATCCTCTTTTTCCTCAAGGTTACAAATGTTGCAGTTTAGGGTGGGGTCGAGCTTATGCGCACTTCCTTTATAGTAGAGGCTAATATTTTTCTTTGATTTGATTTTTCATAAATACAGGTCAAATCCTACGATTTAGGGCACAACATAAATACTTGTAATATCCCCGTGTAGTAAGATAAATACGTAGTGAATAAAATGTAGTAAATACGTGTAGTAAGAGAAACACGGTCGGTTGACTCTGTGTAATGGTGGCCTGGGTAGGCCAGGCTCTTTACAAACAACAACAAAAATATAGAAAAATTTGTATTCTTTATTTTAAGCTCATTTTATCCAGTGTATATTTCTGACCAATGGGAGGAGGCGGGAGGGCTAAAGCCCCTCTTAGCCTCTCTCTGGATCCGCCAATCAAGGTCTCAGCTCATTCCGTCTAACGTTATTTTATCGTTCAAGAGTGATCAAGTAACGTCAGAGCTTAGAGGAAACTTGAGCAGTTATATTATTACCTTCTCGATGTTGTTTATTCCGTTTTAATTTGTCCCAAATACTCTCTGCGTTTCTGTGAAACTTGAGGAGGCAGTGGATTGTTATCGCCTTTTTTCAAAATCCAAATTTCTATTTGCTTCTCTAAATGGCTGGCGTCGGGGAAAAACCAGGTAAGTCGGATTTTTGTGAAAATAGAGATCTCTTCACTACAGGGGTTATTTTGCGTAATTTTTCGTTTGTGACTATCAGCGTATGTCTACGAGGCTCTCTAGAGCCAGCCAATAGAGAGCCTCGTAGACGTACGCTGATACTCGCAAACGAAAAACGCTGCAAAGTCCTTGTCACATGGGTTTATTATTCTATTGGAGTTCTAGAGATTTTTGTTGGCTGTTAAATGTATTGTTTCTTTCATGTGGAATGATTGAAATAGCTATTCCTGATGATTTCCACCAATTTTGGCCCCCAAAACATGAAATAGGTAGGTACGCTTTTTTTTTTTAAGATCATCTTTGATCATTGGTAGTGGCATTTAATGGTCTTGATTCACCTGTTTACACTTTTTCCAATGTTATTGTACACATTGATGGTGATTTCAGACAGTTTTCCAGGTTTTTGACTCATAAAAAACCAATTTTGGGAGCTGAACCTTTGGTAAAACCTCAATTTCCGCGTCTTTGGTCAAAATCGACTTCATATTCGGTCTTCTCGTCCTCAAAAACATGGAAAAAGATACCTCAAAAGCTCATGTTACTAACATGTTGTTAAAACGCAAAAAGTACCTATTTTTATACACATTTTCACTCATAACACCCCTGGGTATATTCCGATCGAGCTGAAAAGTTTCGGGACACAACTAGGGCCCAAATGGAGCATGTGTGCGAAAGAACGACTTTTTTAGACCGAAAATGAAGCCTGTACACGTGATACGGCGTACGGCGGACGGCGGACGGACACTGCATTTTTGGAATCTACGCACCTTGAAACGGAAAAGAAAAAATTTTGAGGGGGTGTTATAAAAATTTTTTGCTGAGCGAATACATAGGTGTATTATTCACAGAATAATAAACCAAAATGACTCAAAATAACCCCTGTAGTGAAGAGATCTCTATTTTCACAAAAATTCGACTTACCTGGTTTTCCCCGACGCCAGCCAATTTTATGTTGAAATTTTCTCGACAAGCAGACCCAATTTTCAATGTACAGTGGGATTTTTTTTTTTTTTTTTTTAAATAACTGGAATACTCTCATTCACGAATCCCATTACTAAAACGGAAAGTCTACCAAATTGGGTGGGAAGTATAGCTTCTTCACATCGAACGGTCACAATCTCAGCTTGTGATAAGGGAATAGATGCCGTAAATCTTCGAGATGCCTCACACCTCATCCCACCCTTGAACAACTAGCTCGATCTCATAACGTATTCAAAGGGATCCTGGTGATTTACCGAACTCCTGATATATCTAAAGGAGCGAGCGAAAGGAGGATATTACCGAGGATATTTCACTCTGAGCGAAGGTTCGAGCGAGCTGAAATGGGTAAAGTTAGCAACATCGACGCGGCTACGGCTCCCCCGGCTGCTCGGTGAATCATCGAAGTCCTCAAGGCAGACAATGAATTCTAATTGTATTTGACGGGCAGGACACAAGGCCAGGAATATAGCAAATAGATACAAATATAACAGATACATGCACTCCCAATAGAAAGGTTTGTACATTAAAATTGAGTAGAATAGGACAAGGGACTTCTTTCTTGCCACTGAGTACAACAGCGTTAATCACATCCGTTTCAAGCGAATTTTGGGGGAAAGTACGCTACTGCAATGGGCCCAAAATTTTTAGCACATGAATTTTCGAAAAGTCATTATTTTTCGCTCATTTCCGTTTCAGGACAATTTGGAACCATCCCTGGATTTAGGTAATATGTATGTAGGTAGATGAAGAAATTCCAGATTTCGTCAAAATGGCACGCAAAAAACTGATTTCGAAGATGAACAATTTTTCATAACGAAAAGTGGGACAGTTTTGAGTTTTTGTGGGTCAAAGATCGCTACAAATATAGCTTTAATTCAACAAACCTCATAAAGGCCTTGCAGCATGACTGGAACTTTCCTTTTTAAATGGCCAACTTTTTTCGTAGTTCTGGGGGTCTGTTCACTAAAAGAGATAGTGAAAATAGATTATCTCTTTTTAAACACTCCCCAGAGAGATAGCCTCCCTCGGTAGACGATCCCTTCCAGATGTCTCCCGGGTTCGTTTATTTTACTGAATAGCTCCCGTGTACCTACATACAAATTTTGATGAACAATCGACTTACCTTTATGAGATTAAAAAAGATGCACGGTCAAAATGAACGGTGAATTATCAAAATGAGCGATGGGGTAGCGGATGAACGAAGGATGATACACGATATCACTATCAAACAAATGATAAATTATAAAGAAAGACAATCTCTTCCAAAAAAAGACACCTAAGTAGGTAGGTGTTAGGTGTCTCTTTTAAAAGAGATAGAAAATTTCAAGGTGTCCGCCAATTCTCTCTTTTAGAAGTTGCTTAATAACCTTGTCATGGATTTACTCACAGAATAACCCTTTCATGGATACTACTTACTTGCACGTATACTTACTTACAGAATATCCCTGTCATGGAACTTAGAGAATCACCCTGTCGTTATAAAAATTTCTTTGGCCAAAAGAGATAGTTGGACTGAAAAGAGATAGGTATTTCAGTCGCTCTCGAGCATCGGTCGAGATAAGATCGTTCAACCGCAGTGCTGGTGTCGGGCGCGATAAGATTACCTTGTTACGGAACCTGTGTTTTATCTATACCTACTGTGCGCGTTCGTATCACTATGGACTGTGCAAAGTGCGAACGTGACTTGTTTTCGCCTAAAAAAACGGCAGTTTGCAGTTTATGTATACCATCTCCCACGACAAATTGCTGAAAAAAATGGAAAATTTAGGAATCAACTCTACACCTCTAGAGTGGGTCAGGAGTTACTTATTCAATAGAACTCAATGTGTGAAGTTAAATGGAGTTCAGGGTTCGTTCAATACTTTAGGTGAGTTCGGGATCCCACAAGGCACCGTACTTGGACCGATTTTTTTCATCTTGTACATAAACGAAATTGGGTTCCTAGCTGCTGGGGGTAAGACGATATTGTTTGCTGATGATTCAGTATTATATTTTTCCTCAGGCAGCTGGACCAGTACCGTTGAACTTGCTGAAAGGGGGTTCCAAATTATTAACTCATGGTTAATTGAAAATAAATTAACGTTAAATTTAAATAAAACCGTATGGCTCCCGTTTGCTTTAGCATCGGCATCTAGTCCTCCGTTAAGCTTAAAATTGAACTTACATGGACCAAAGTGTGACATTTATACTTGTTTGGATTGTCCGCCTGTGACTAGATCTGAAAAAACGAAATACCTAGGTATCCATATGGACAGTAATATGAAATGGTCTACCAACATAAGCTATGTTACTAGACGACTCCGTAAACTTATCTTCGTTTTTTCACGCCTGAAAAGAATATTAAACTTGAAACTAATGAAGTTGCTCTACCACGCATTAGTTCAATCAGTTCTATTGTATGGACTTCCAACTTGGGGTGGGTCATACATCTCTACTCTGAAACCTGTAATCATAGCACAAAAAATGTTGATAAGAATTATTAGTGGAAGTAAATGGACAGCGCATACCGAACCAATTTTTAAAACGTTAGGAATTTTGAATTTTGATAATTTATTGCAAATGAATAACATAAAACAGATATTAAAAGAGAAACTGTTCATTCATCCTCAACACGAAATTACTACTAGATATAAGACTAATAAATTTATCTGTGTCCCCCCCTTCCAAACGACGGCAGCCCAAAACTCTTACTGTTACAAAGGAATTTTATCTTTTAATAAATTGCCTACTTTATTAAAAACTAAACTGCTAGACTCACCAATAAATTCTTGTTCTATTTTGAAGAAACACTTCTTAACAAATTAGCATGCTTAGATTTATACAATTTAATTAGTTCTCATGTAATTGATTTTTCTGTCGTTTCACATTATCTCTACCACTAGTTTTCCAATGTAAACTTACTCAAGCTGTATTGAGCAATAGGTTTATTAATTGTGTTATATGTCAATAATTATAAATACAATTATACACCATAAAATAATATAATTTACATGTTACCAATGAGTGCTTGATTAATGTTGCAAGTTGGTACATTTAAAAAAAATAAAAATAAAGCAAAATGTTTAGCCGACTCTTCCCCCTAACGCGGGCAACATGCTCTTATTGGGGGATAATATTTCCGTTACCATCTAAGTTACATTGTGTATATTTATTTTTATTTTGTGGAAATAAAATTCATTTCATTTCATTTCATTTCATATTTATTTTGCTCAGTAAATAGGCCACCTGGATGTCTGCGAATTATGGAACAAGTTAACAAGATAATCCGAAAGACACCGTAGAATACGTACCTAGGTAATATTTTTTGGGGTAGTATGTGAAGCGATTCAAATAGGTAAAGATGAAAATTTGGTATGTGTACACTGTACATTTTGGTAGATATACGTGATACATGTATATAAATATGTACAGTATACGTAAATATATCTATTTTGGTACATCTCACCATGGTTGATGCTTATATTTGTACTTCCGAAATTGATTTGACGTCATGATTTATGATATAATAATTATTATTGTGATGAGTTGCTGTGTCGTCCAAGGATTCTTATGAACGAAAACAGGAGGTATACCTAATAATTATGTTATTTTCATTACTCATCTTTAAGTACATACTACGTGGGTTATTTGATGTGTACCAGGATGTGGAATTGTAGCTATATAGCACTATGTGGCAGGTAATTCGATGTGCATCCTCCATTTCGGACCACCGACAACGACGGTAATTCCGTGATACATCTGCGGCCTTATTACCTGTCAAGGGTGACGTCAGTTCCGTCAACCTCCGTCTTCAAGCACCTCAACAAATGTGAAGATCATCATTTATGAATGTATCATCAAGCTCAGCCGTTAGACGTGTCTGGTTGATATAATACCTAGTTGAGGTAAGAAGCCAGGCAGAACGGAGTCCAGGACTCGAAATATCAGAACCAAATTTATAGCTATGCTAGTGGCATTCATGCTTCCATCAAACACCGAACAGACTAAGTATGACGGGACTGAAGAAGCAAAGTACAAAATAAATGGATTTTGGATTAGCAATGGCGATGTTGACGCTATGAGGCTGTACGTTTACATATCTTCCTTAATTGCTGAGTGGTGCGCCTGTAATGCTTTATTGATCAACACTAATAAAACACAGAATCTGGATTTTTCGACTGAATGATCGTCAGTCGGAATCTGTTAATTTGCTTGGGCTAGAGGCTGACCGTCGACTATCTTGGATCAACTGTGTTCAGACCCTGTCTAAGAGGTTAACCACTTGCATTATCTGGCTTTGTATCCTCCGTTGTAGTTATTTCGATTTCTTCCATTTCTTTTCTACTTCTTATTATATTTCTTTCCACAGTTGCTTACCTTATTGCATTAATCTTAGGGGCAACTCCTCACATTCCGGAAATGTCTTCGGACTCCAAAAACGCTGCAAGGTCCTTGTCACATACCTACAGAAATGTTGGCTGTTCATTTATTATTTCTTTAATGTGCAATAATTGAAATAGCTATTTTTAGTGGTTTCCGCCAATCGTGGCCCCCAAAAACACGAATTAGACTCTCTTTTGTTTATCTTTTTTATACAAATTATCTTTGATCATTGATAGTGCCATTCAATTGTCTTGATTCATCTGATGATAGTAATTCTAGTGTTATTATATAAATTTATGGTGATTTCAGACGATTTCCCAGGTTTTTGACTTTAAAAAAAAATCGGAGCTGAACTTTTGTTATGGTCAGAATCAACTTCATATTCGGTCTTCTCGCCCTAAAAAACATGGAAAACTATGCAACAAGCTCATTTTCACTAAAACCTCAGAAAAAAACACCTCGAAAACCCCTATTTTTACACCCATTTTTCCGTTTACAATTATAATTATACATTTACAATTTTTCATAGGCAAATCCGTTTCAGACCATCCAGAGTTCATCCCTAGATTTTAACAAAAATTTATATGTATTTATTTACATAATATACATTTTAACAAAATGTATATATATTTTTATTATATTTATTTATTTATTTATTTGTGTCACTCCAGACGATATCTGTCCTTGGGTACATGATGCCAAAACATTCGTACTGCCATCAAAAGGATGAGTTCGAAGGTGAGCGATATTCGAAAATTCTAAGGGGGTTCAAATTTGAGTTTTTAGGGGTCAAAATCGGTGAATACGGCTAAAATGGCGAATAATTTACTGTCATAAAAAAGCTAAAAGTTGTATGAAAGGGTGAGTAAAGACAGAAAAATACCATTTCAATTGTTTTTCGCATAGAATAGGGGTCAAAGTTGGATTTTTGGGGGTCAACAATTGGTATTAAGAGCTAAAAATCAATATTAATTCACCTTACGTTTTGTGGGATGGTGATTCACGACGGAGGGACTATTTCGATGATAAAAATATGTTTCTCAAAACAAAGTGATCAAATTTGACTAAGGGTCAAAAATCGGTAAAAATTCCTAAATTACGAAAAAATTATATGTATAATGTTACGACAAATGCTACGGTTTCTCGCTATATCACCTTTTTACACAATAGCACGAATATTTTTTGAAAATTCGCTCTTATAGCCGTGCTGCGTGACTGGAACTTTTTATATGTCACTTTGATAACAACCAAAACGCTCTGACCCGAAGGTTCAGTGAACGTTAAACACACATAGGTAATTACGTAAATTGAACAAACATTGTCAACTAAAAGTCAGGTGACAAATAAATTATTGTGCGCCGTATTAATTATTTATCCGCGCGATTCTAATTCAATTTACTTCAACCTGTTGATTCGATTGTGAGTTTTTAAGGGGTTGATTCAATTAAATTCGGAATTCCGTCGGTCTAATAATATCCGATTTGTATGCGAACTCGAGATGAAAATCCTCATTTGAAAAGCTGAGGGACCTGGTGCCCCGAAGGGGTTCTGAATAGGTCGGAAGGTGGGCTATCCCATCAATATGTTGATTGTGATTTGCGTCTTGGAGAAGGGCAGTATCATATGGCTTAGAGACATCGTTAGATTTAATTGAGTGACTAGTTGAGTAGCTAGAGTTGGATTTCCTTGCGAGTCAGACAGCATATCTTATAGCATAGATTCCGAGAGCCAATTACAATGTTTGATTAATTAATTTATGAAAATAAGTTATGTGTACACATACACATGCTTGACATAGAGTACTACATACTCTATGTCAAGTATCTTATGTTGATCACACTCAAATTTATATTCGTGAAATCAACAATTTTTTCAGTGTATGTATCTCTAAGAATTTCAACTTAATGATCTTGATCGTAACTGATTTTAATTTTCCTACATAATCAAAACATTTCGTTGACGATGCATTGCAATATTATTGCGAAATTAAACAAGGAAGGTACGTACTTTTATTATTACCAATTGGATAATAAATGTCATATTTGTATTTTCATAATTTCTACTTCAAACCATAATTATTATAATATACATCTACTACGCCATGGGCAGCAGTTTGCCCTTTTCAAATTAGATTGGTAACGGAGAACCTTGGAATTCAGCGTGGGCTCCAATTGAACCAAAGATGATCCCAGAAACTTTGCAAACAGAAAACTGGGAGTTTATCCATTATACATTCAAAATTGGGAGTTGAAATTTACATTACAATAGACGGGAATAATGTGTCACACAACAGGACAGATTTCGATTTAAAGGATGTTCTCCCAGTGGCAATGAAGTTCTTTTTGTTTACCCCCCTACGAGTCCCAGAACGACCTGAAACTTGGGGGAAATCGCAAACCACCCGTGAGACAGTTGCCAACTACCCTAATGTCTTTCAAATTAAATCAATTCATCGAATTTCGTTTTATGCCTTATGTGGTAAGCCATCTTGCAATTAGATGTTTATGTGAGTACTTACCTGACGATGCTCAGACGTTGAGCGAAAAGATTTGTACTTAATAAATTAGTGGTAAGCTAAAGGTTTATTTACTTTGTGTTTATTCCACATTTCAAATTGAAGTTTCTTAAGAAAATTTCGGATTCCAATGGATGTTGGCAGTTTGGGGCCTAACCCGTACCTACCCTCAATATTTCAGCTCCTAACCACCCACTGCGGTCTATTATGGACATTCCAAGGGTTTTAAGAATAATGATTGTAGTGATTGAGGAGGAGACAGACGAGTCGATCGCTTGATTGAGAATGGTTAATTTATTGGTGGCACTCGGCTCTTTTATATCCCCCTGACCTGATCAGAGGGGGGTCGGGGGGCCCCCACTCTGAGGGAATACATGTCTGCACATAGTGTAGGTTGTGGAGGAGCAGCCGATCACAACAATGATCTAGACTAAAGGGACTGCACAACGGTTTATTATTTTCTACAGAATACCCTTCTGTTACAGATCAAAGCTCTCCGTATAGATAACCCGTCTATATAATATTATGTACTATTCCATACATATTATGTAGATCGCAGACCCGCTGTAGGTTAGTACCTAACTAACCCCGTACTCGTTACTAGGTACCTACCTAAATCACGAGTTAAATGTTGCTAAAATAATTCTGTCGATGACAAAAAGTAACTAAAATGGCAAAAAGAAACGCAAATAATGAAGTTCTGAAGGAAAACTGTTGAGGTGGAGTGAAATAGATGCCCCTTCTGCGTAGATCACTGTTTTCTGTGGTCAATACCTACCATCGTGGTAAAGTATAATGAACCGTTGTGTAATAACTTGCCCATCAATAATACTTCAACGGTTGTTCAAGTTGCAAAAGTACCGATCAACAAAATCCAGCTCCTTCTTGGTAGATGAACCGTTGTGTAATAATTTACCGTTGTGTAGTAATTTTTCGTTGTGTAATAATTTACCGTTGTGTAATAATTTGCCGTTGTGTATTAATTTACCGTTGTGTAATAATTTACCCATCAATAATACTTCAACGTTTGTTCAAGTTTCAGAAGTAGGTACCTACCAACAAAATCCAATAGTCCATCACTTATCAAATGAAATAATATCGCAGAACAACCAACTCAACTTCATACAGCCATCCTTGATTATAATCAGGTGCTCCCTAGTGATGATATCCGGGCCGGATTTACACCGTTTGATTCACGATCGTGTTGACGAAGCTCTTTGGCGTACACGAACGGCAGGACGTACAATGCTCGGGGTGGTCTCAAAAAATTGTTTAGCTCAAGACAAATTTAATAACGTAAAAAAAACCATACCCTTCTATCGAAAGTTTTCGAGCTAAGGTGTTCTGAAAATTTCAACCCCTATTTTGAACCCCTTAGAGATGACTTACAGTAACGCCGAGCTTCGAGGACCAACTAGACCCCGAACGGAACCTATAACCCGAATTTCATCAATTTTTTCCTCGTAATTAAGAAAAGTTAAGAAAAGTGGCCAGTACGGCGTACGGCGGACAGACAGAAATTGTTTTATTGCATTTTCGGATTCTACGTACCTTGAAACGTAAACCATCAAATTTTGAGGGGGGGGTTGGATTTTTTTTTTTTTTTTTTTTTTCATGCTCGATTCCAATGGTTCATTATTGAAAATAATAAACCAAAAAACACAACATGCAGTCTTTCTCTGAAAGTGTGTAGCATGTATGAACATGCTAATTGTCGTAATAAACTGCTATTTAATCATGGAGAAAAAAAGGAAATATCCATGCTCTTATTTTGTGAATTCAGTTACAAAGTCGCCTCCGTCTTTCTTATGAAGAGACTTTCGCGGTTGTCAAATTTCGAAACAGACACTTATTGTTGTTCGTAAGGAAAAGCTATTTTCATCCTTAGCGGTTTGGCCGTCCGCCAGTTTCATACTCCCCTTAAGAGACTCGAAACACTTCTTCTTTACGATTATCGGAGATGGGACCAGCAGAGTGGAAACGGTCGGGGGCGACGGTGATGCCGTTTATTATGAAACGATATTAATTATTTCCCTTTTGTTCACGCCCAGCGAATCGGCTCGACTTTCATTTGACAGTTTTGTTTGTCTGTGAATCGGATTTTATGAGAACTGAGCAATTACAATGAGGTTGGGATGTTTTACATGGGTAATGCATTGATTAATAAGTTCAAGTAGCTCGAGGGCGAGGATGGCTTTGTCGTTTCGAGTTTCTTGTTCTGTGATATTCAAATCTGGTAGAGAACCTCTGTAATCAGAAAAAAAACCACAGTCATGCAGCATGCCTATAAGAGCGAATTTTCGAAGTTTTCGGCATCTTCCTCCTCCGCCTAAAATTTTCTGAAAATTAATTTTCGGCCAATGTTTTCCCTACTTGATACAAAATTAAAACAGGAGTAGTTTTACGCAAAGTAAAATTTGGGGTGGAAGGAGGGGGAGGGGGAAATCAAAAATGTTTTGAATACCAGAAGAGTAGGTATTGGGTACGTAACAAATTTTTTGTTCCATTTTTTGCCGAGTAACACCTCGGTTTGTAGATTTTCCAACGCTGAACACGATGGTGAAGTCAGAATTGCGATATCCCATTCCGTTATCAGATTAGAGCAGACGAACCAGGAAGAACATCTCAAGAAATAACCACGTTCCTTCATCTTCAAAGTGCTCCAGTTTGAGAATGGAATGAGATATCGCAATTCTGATTTCACCATCGTGTTCAGCGTACAAAAACCTTTAAAATGAGGTGTCACTTGTCAGACTTTTTCATTTTGGGAATTTATGGGTAATTTCCCCCCCCCCCCCTAAAACTCCCCAAAACTCCCCCTTAGGGTGACCCGATTCTGCCCATCTTCGAACTTAGCCTGTCGATTGCCAAGACAGATTTTTCGTGCAAATTTGAACTTTTTATCTCAATTCTTTCGAGAGTTATCGTCTGGAATGACACATACATATATAAATATATATATAAATATATAAATATATATATAAATAAATATATAAATATGTATATATATAAATATGTATATATATACATATAATTTTTGGTGTCTTTCGGCAGGGAATTCAGGATAGTCTGAAACGGATTTTGGTATAAAAATCTTTCGGAAATTCGAGTTTTAAAAATTTTGGACCGAGAACAATAGCTTCCTTTTCTTCGAAAATTCGCTAAAACGCTGCAAAATCCTCATCACATGGATTTATTATTCAATTGGACGTACAAAATGTTGGCTATTCATTTATTGTTTCTTTCGTGTTTAATAATATTGAAATAGCTATTTTTGATGGTTTTCACCAATTTCGGTCCCAAAAACTCGAATTAGGCTCCTAGTTTGACAAATTATCTTCTACCATTGAATTGTTTTGATTCACCTGTTAGTACTACCTCCGGTGTTATTATACAAATTTCTGGTGATTAGATACAGCCATTTTCACAGGTTTTTGGCCCATAAATATTGAATTTTGAGAGTTGTGACAGATTGTAACAGTGGGGGTGGACCCTCGAGAGTCCCCCTCCTAGTTAAGAAGGGATATCGATTAGGCTTCCCCAAACCGATCCCGTCTCCACCGGAAGAAAAAATGTATCGAGAACAGCCCACACTGTTACACTCCTCCCTACATGACATGCTTCTGGGTAGCAGAAGTATGAGAGGGAAAAGGGGGAATGAAAAGTAGTATGAAGTTCTGGTTCAGGAAAAGACATCTGAACAACTTCAAGGTGACTAACCTCCATCGTAATGGCTCAATAATATTTTACTGGTGGAGAACAAAGCTCCTACTACTTGGCGGATTATGTTGCCAGAGGTTGTTGTCCAGTGAACTGTGCTCATCTGGGCAACCTCTAGGTGATTAACCTCCATCGTTGGGATGGAACAACCATTGGGACATGGCATCAATCACCTTCTAATGAGCTCAGTATATTTTAATTATACTGACACTCTAAAGGAGGGAAAGGGGGTGGGGAAGCCAATAGATGTATGTATTATCAAATGGACAGTTGTTAGTAAAGGAATCCTTCTGGGAAACCTTTGGGCTTATCCTTCTGGTAAGCCCATAAAAGTGGATCGAACCACGGTCTGCTACCATGTGGCAGAGTGTAACAGTGGGGGTGGACCCTCGAGAGTCCCCCTCCTAGACCAGTGAGATTATAACCGGTTAAGAAGGGATATCGATTAGGTTTGGGGAAGCCAAACCGATCCCGTCTCCACCGGAAGAAAAAATGTATCGAGAATAGCCCACACTGTTACAGAGTTAAAACTTCGTTAGAACCTCATTCCTTCACTCAATGGCCAAAAATCAACTTCATATTTTTTGGTCTCCTTACCCTTAAAAAAACATGGAAAACGATACCTCACAAGCCCAAGTTCACTAAAACTTCAAAAATACCTAATTTTGCACCCATTTTTCACCTACAACATCCCCTGGGTGTTTTTCGATCGGGCTGCCGAGATAGGTGACACAACTAGGGCCCAAATGGAGCCTGTGTGCGAAAGAAGAACAACTTTTTGTAGACCGTAAATTAAGCTAAATATCGATGACACGGCGGACGGTGGACGGAAATCATTTTTGGATCCTACACAGCTTAAAACGTAAAAGAAAAATTTTTGAGGGGGGGGTGTTCAAAAAAATTTGCGAGCCGACTACATAGGTGTTATGAGAATAATAAACCAAACCTCTGTCAATGAAATACGTTTTTGGTCCTTATATTGTTGTAGAGCAAACACCTCTATAAGAGAACTTTCTTCACATCTGTTCAAGGAAGTTGTTTTTGTCGTGTTCCTTCCTCGTTCATCAGTTAGCTCTTTACTAGAAAGATAACTCATTTCGTGACCTCTACATAAGAAAATTGATATTTGGCATTTTAATAAGTTGTTTCGTGTGAGAGACGTTGGTATAGAAAAACAGAATAAAGTGGCTGTACATATACTATGAATAGTTGAACTCATCCCGTTGAACTATTTTTCAATTACACAGGGGGTTCACATTGTTCAATTACACAGTTATGAATGGGCACTAGATACTTCGTTTTGACCTACCAGCTAAAGACTTCCATATAAGACCACCTGGGCTTGTGGAAATAGGATAAAGAAGTCACCTTCCCCGTCAAATTACTCCGTAAGAAGTCAAATTTCTTGTTCGTCTGTATAGATTTCATTACAACGAAAAAATGAATTAGTAAGTAGATGGTACCTACTACTTCTTAATAGATTGACACTAAGATACAAGAAGGCACTTGGTATTACGAAGGAAAATCCTTGCGTCTATTTAGGTAGGTACTCATAAACCTACCGGAGGGTTAGTCCGATCTACCCTACATTTAGGCACAAGTATAATGTGTACAACAAGTAATTAAATTAAATTGAACATTTAGTTTCTTTTATAACTCTGGATCTGACATCATTTGTGAAATATCCCAGAAGTATAACCCAGGGGACTTTTTACTCGAATGTTATTTCAATCTTTTAGTCCCTGTAGGCTTCACGTGATTATTATCGAACGTCAAGAACTAATCACTGGTCTGGTAAGCACATGCAAGCTTTTCATCGAGAACCAGAGACGCCGCGAACTTTGCGTACATGGATATTTATACAGGGTGATCCGCTCGTAGATGCAAAAAACTTTTACGTAAAATTACATCAAAAATAGAGTAAAATCCCGCCAACCGCACATTTTTATCTCAATCCGTTCTCGAAATATGATTTTTTAAATGTTTTTTCAGGAAAACCGTGTTTTTTAGCGAATTTTCGAAGAAAAGGAAGCTATTGTTCTCGGTCCAAAATGTTTAAAACTCGAATTTCCGAAAGATTTTTATACCAAAATCCGTTTCAGACCATCCTGAATTCCCTGCCGAAAGACACCAAAAATTATATGTATATGTCGAATCGTAGGTTAACAAACGCGCGATAGTTCCTCGAGGAAGCACGTCATAGCACGCCGGGAGGGGGAATGAATCCAATCATGATGTTCCCTTTCAGAGAGCATCGATTTTTCCCCCATTCGATTACCAACATCGATTATATGCTAGTCAATCCGGCTCCTCGAGGTCCAATCTTGATTTGCTAGTCCAGGACATTCAAATTTGTCCAGGGCCGACGACACGGCCAGCCCTGACATGCGGGCGTCTCGACCGCTTCTGAAAAGTAACAAGAATAACAACAGCAGACGGGCAGGATAACGGTAAAATCATTACCGACGACACTCGGGCATTCCTGATGAGAAGACAGGTCGAGAAGACGTAGCCCGACGCATTAGTTGGGGTATAGAACACAGTGTAATCAAAGCTGCCATCAATGGCAAAGATAGTAGCAGGCTTGGAACCCAAGAGAAAAAAAAACAAAGAGCCTATCCTGTCACAACAGGTGGCCGAACTCAATAGCGATGCACTGCCGGCACACACAAAACCGTGCAGGTGGCCAGCAACGTGGAAGCATGACCCACAAGAAAACACACCATGGATGCCGCAAACCAACGGTGATACATGTCCTGTAGGTACCCACTGAATGAAACAGGCGGTAAACCATAAGCCAGGGGCGATGCACTTCCCATACCAGATGAAACGGGTGGCCAACCATAAGCAAGGGCGATGCACTTCCCGTACCGAATGATACGGGTGGCCAACCATAAACAAGGGTGATGCACTTCCCGTACCGAATGATACGGGTGGCCAACCATAAACAAGGGTGATGCACTTCCCGTACCGAATGATACGGGTGGCCAACCATAAACAAGGGTGACTGTAAGATAGGCAGACAGAGACGCTGCTCTCCCACCGGGGTGAGAGGGGATTATAACTACCCCAGTCCGCCCGGCAAGAGCAGGGAATGTCAGCCAAACAAGTAATGAATGAGTCAACTGATAAAAGAACCAAGTTAGGAATAACACCAGAGAATAAAAGAGGAAAGTAAGAAGTTTATTCACGGTCATAGAAAAGTTAATTAAATCAAAAGAAAACGTGCACATAATCGAGAAACCGGAAACATAAATAACAAAATGCTAGCCAACAAAATTCGGTTTGTGACAATACAACCGGAAAAATAATCGTTAAGGGGAAACAAAATCACGCAAATGAAATGTTCATCAATATCATATGCTCACTGGCAACACAATGTGTTCTCCAATTCCAAAGAGTTAGTTACCTGGGGAAAACCAAAAAAAAATTAACAACTCATAGGAATTCATTGGTGGTTACAGTAGGTAACAACGTAAATCTACATTACAAACTCAAACTGCCGTACAGTCACCATCTGATTCACTGCCGCTTTCGAGGTGTTCATGATCTGACACCAGCCCCGGTTCAGGTACCTTCCGGACCCTGTCATGAGGAAATTTATAAGTTCGATTTCCTGTCAAAGATTTGATCAAATAGCGATCTCCATCTAGAACATTTTGTATTCTGAACGCACCTCTAAATTTAGGGTCGAGTTTTGTCTGATTCCTCGGTTCGTTTTGAAGCAGGACCAGGTCTCCCACAGAGTGCAGTATAATTTTCGACTTGGTTTTGTCAAAGCGCGCCTTATCATAGTTGGCAGCCCTTATCATGTTTTGAGCGGCTTTCTCACGGGCAGTATCTACATCAACTCTCTGAGATTGCAAAAGATCATCACTCGGTGTTACCATCCCCACAGGTTTTACTACCCTTCCTATCATCATTTCAAGGGGTGATGAACGCGTAACACCGTGAACAGTACTGTTCATGGCAAGTTGAATCTCACCAAGGGTATCTTGCCAAGTGCGATCCCCCAGTTCCGTGACAGTAAGCATGTTGGTAAGTGTGGACATAGTACGCTCAACTTGGCCATTGGCACGTGAAGCACCAGTTGCTATTAGGTGTAACTCAATTTGGTTTAGGGCACAAAATTGCTGAAACTCCTTATTAGTGTAACATCGACCTTGGTCTGCTACAATGCGATCAGGTGGGCCAAAGATTGAAATCGATGAACGTATGGCTTTGATAACCCCAGCAGTATCCAATTTGTTGGTGTGATATAGCAGTACAAACTTAGAAAAAGCATCCACCAGAACGATGCAGTACTCCTTTGCATCACGTTTACCACTCAGTTTCCCACTTAAGTCACAATGAACCGTTGACCACGGTACGGTACCCTTTGGTATTGGATGCAAAGAAATCTGCTTTTTACCTGTTGGTGGTTTAGCAACCTTACAAGTGAGACAAGCATCGACAAATTTCCTAACATATTTTGTCATACCCTTGAACCAGTAATAATCAGCCAATTTCGCAAGTGTTTTATCTGAACCTAAATGCATGATTGAGTCATGTACATTTTGCACGACTGCATACCTGTAAGCATGGGGTACGATCGGGACACATCTAGTTCGAAATCCCCTTTGAACACTACGGCACAAAACTCCTGACCTTAACTCATAGGTCGCTGCAATGGGTTCTGTAAGACAATTTTTCTTGAATTTTTCAATGAAAGAAGAAATCTCAGGGTCCTGCTGTTGTGCCATCAACAACCAGTTGTCTGACAATGTTGTTAGATTTATTTCCTTTGGTGGCACCAAACGCGATCTACCTCGTTCAATATTATTGGTGGAAATGGGATGTTGAGGGGTAAGTGGGGCGTTACATTCAACAGAAATTGGTGAGTTATATGGTACCATTTTGGGTTCAGCATCATGTAAAATTGGGGCATCAGTTGGATCAGATATTTCAATTACTTGAACTGTACCTGACTCGTCAGAAAGGGGGTGACGTGATAGATAGTCAGCATGTTGCATTTGTTTAGAGGGTCGATAAACTATCTTGAAATCATAAGACTGGAGGAAACTCCACCATCTTTGGACTCTAGCGTTCAAATTTTGTTTTAAGTAGGTTTCTTTGAGGGACAAACAATCTGTAACTACTACAAATGAAATATTCTGCAACAGGGTACGAAAGAAATGAATTGATTTGACAACAGCCATAGTTTCTAATTCGTAGCTGTGGTACCTGCTCTCTGTGGGAGTTGTTCTGCGACTATAGTACGCAATTACCCTTGGCTTCCTATCTACAATGTGTAGTAGTATGCCAGCATATCCAAGAGAGCAGGCGTCGCAGTGCAGCTCCACCGGTAATTTCGGATTGAAGATCATCAAAATTGGTTCGGTGGTGAGACATCTGATCAACGCCAGCCTAGCATCCTCGTGCTCTCGCTGCCAAATTAGGTTAGATTTCGCTGTCAATAAGCGATACAGAGGGGCAGCAATTCGAGAAAAGTTTTGAATAAATTGCCTAAAATATGAGGAGAGACCTAGAAATTGCCTTAGTGAGGAAACTGTGGTTGGAGGTGGTAATGCTACAAGGGCTTCTATCTTCTTTGTGTTAGGTCTAATTTCTCCATCACGAACGTCAAAGCCCAAGTACTGCACCCTTTTTACTATAAATTCACATTTTGTAGGATTCAACGAAAATCCTGCGCCGGTTAAAATATTTAGAACTCGTTCGAGACGTTCTAAGGCCTCTTCTATAGTTGTTGCCATGACACATACATCATCAATAAAGCACGAGACGTATTCATGAGCAACCGGTCCTAGCGCTTTCATGATTGCTCGGGTAAAAACAGAGGGTGCGTTTTTCACACCAAACGGCATGGATAGAAACTCGTACTGCCCTTCAGGTGATACAAAGGCGGTGTACTCAATGCTACCTGGATCCACAGGAATTTGATAAAATCCGTTAGAGGTGTCAATCAAGGAGAAGTATTTTACTCCTGCTAAACGATTTATCTGATCCTGTATGAGTGGAAGAGGGTGGTGTTCAGCATAAGTATTGTCATTCAGTTGGCGGTAGTCCACGACCATTCGGGTTTTACCATTCTTTTTAGGGACTAGCAAAATAGGTGACGCGAATGGGGAATGGCTTGGTCTGATTATATTGGCAGCCTCTAAATTAGCAATATGTTCACGCACAAATTGTTTTTGTTGTTCTGAAAGATGGTAAGGTCGACGGTTGACGATTTTATTGGGATCAATAAGTCGAATTTTAAATTCACCTGTTGTAACACGGGTCAGCGGCAAATCAGCTGTAAAGAATGACTGGTATTTTTGTAAAATTGTATGCAATGCTGGAACATGCTTAGTATCTAAATCTGTTTTAATTTCTTCTAAATTCAATGAAGCAGGCAAGATACCACCAGTACAGAGCTCTAATGGCCTTACTCTATTGTTTGAACAATTATTGTTGACAGTAGGACGTTCAGATTCAAGCCTCTGGATTTTCCTTTCTAATGACTTAGAAAGCTTGAGATCAGTTGGCATGAAAATGCATGCATTTTCTGTTAACACAGCTTTTACTCCCATGGGCAAAACATCCCTACCAATAATTATTTCGGATGGTATGGCAAAATCTGGCACAATATGGAAACAAACATTTAGTTCAATATCGTTGACCATTATGTCCACAACTATCTGAGTTTGACTAACAACTTTACCTTGGCCAATACCATTTAGTGTAACCGGAACTTCAAAAATGGGTCCATTGAAGTTGGAACTCATACACTGTCTTATTAAGGAGCACTCAGCACCCGAATCAAATTGGAACTGATACTTCTTACCCTTGTGTTCAAAGTACCCTGGAGGATTCTTTGAGCAGAAGTTGACTTGTCGTTCTATGGCCTTTCCCTTAGGCTTTGAAGACGTTGTTGAAGCTTTGGCCTTATTAGGGCAGCGGTTGGCCAGGTGGCTCGGATCACCACAGGAGTAGCATCTGATGTCTCCTTGTTGCTGGTGAGAGGGTTGCCCAGCGTTCTGAGCCTTGTGAGATGTCGGAGGCGGCCCTGAAGACTTGTTGAAGGGCCCGCTGTTGTAGCATTTTCCTGGAGTATGACGTTTATGGCAGTTCCGGCAACGGTCATGCGAAACATACGGTTTTGAATAGTATGAACTATTTGGAGCTGAATCACTGTGAGACTGGTATGGTTTAAAACGTTTATCGTTATGGGCTTTTGAATCTGGAGGCGGACGTTTTCCATAAGAGAGTGCTTTAAGTTCTCGGAAAAGAACATCACGAGAACGTACATCTGACGTAAAAGCAAGACGTTTAACACGAGAATCAAATTTAGACAAATGTGCTAAAATGAGGGAAGTCACAAATTCATCGACTCTTAGGTCTTTTAAATGAGCCATCAGGGTGTTGTACATTTTGGAAGCAAGAGGAACCATATTTTCTCCTTCTTTGGGGGTTAAATTCAATTGTGAAATCAAAGTGGAGGCTGGGGTGTCAGTGACATCATATTGCATCAAAAACAAGGTACGAAATTCAGTCCAGGTGACAGCGGGTGAGGCTACCTGGGACATCCAACACGAAGCACTCCCCTTGAGAGCCATCCCTAGGATCGAAATTAGTTCAGAACCAGTTTTAGGGTTTTCCGTTAGGCACATGTCAACTGTCGCAAGCCAAGAACGCGGGTCAGAATCTTCATTATCTGGGTTAAATTCGGGTAATTTTAATTGGAATCTTGGCACACTTGAGGGCAAGCGTTGCATTATCTGATCCATTAACAAGGCAAATTGTTGATTTTGGTTCCCCAATACTCCTTCAAGAACATGCATCATAGAGAGATGATCCCTTTCCCTTTCAAAAGCGGTAGTGCCACAGGGACGATGAGGTGGGAACATATGGTTCAAATGTGGGTCAGTAGCAGAGGTCCTTCCCCTTTCGTTGGGGATTGAAAGAGGGGTCTGGTGAGGAGGTAGCGAAGGTGACGAGAGGGGGGTGTTGTTGTTTTCCCCTACATCCTGAGTGACCCCCGGACTAAGAGAGCTATCGGAATGATGTTGGTGAACATTGGACTTGTTCAAAGTTACGTTGCGCAACTCAGACAAATGACTCTCTTCAATACGTTGCCAGGCTGACAACGGAGCCTCGAGATTAGCATCATGCATCAATAATGAAACGATCTCACCTGTGTTTCCAGAGGTTGAGGGCAATCCTTGGTCCATGGGATGTGATGAGTGCTGCCTTGCTGGTTTCTCTGGTTGTTTTCTAGGGTGATCCCTCAGATTTTCTGGGTGATCCATGGCGGAAACACTCCCGTTTTCGTTAGCCAAGTCACTGGTTCACTTATAGACCGGTAATGGTCGACGTAAATTCGGGATCCCACTTCTGATGTCGAATCGTAGGTTAACAAACGCGCGATAGTTCCTCGAGGAAGCACGTCATAGCACGCCGGGAGGGGGAATGAATCCAATCATGATGTTCCCTTTCAGAGAGCATCGATTTTTCCCCCATTCGATTACCAACATCGATTATATGCTAGTCAATCCGGCTCCTCGAGGTCCAATCTTGATTTGCTAGTCCAGGACATTCAAATTTGTCCAGGGCCGACGACATATATATATATATATTTATATATTTATATATATATTTATATATGTATGTGTCATTCCAGACGATAACTCTCGAAAGAATTGAGATAAAAAGTTCAAATTTGCACGAAAAATCTGTCTTGGCAATCGACAGGCTAAGTTCGAAGATGGGCAGAATCGGGTCACCCTAAGGGGGAGTTTTGGGGAGTTTTAGGGGGGGGAATTACCCATAAATTCCCAAAATGAAAAAGTCTGACAAGTGACACCTCATTTTAAAGGTTTTTGTACGCTGAACACGATGGTGAAATCAGAATTGCGATATCTCATTCCATTCTCAAACTGGAGCACTTTGAAGATGAAGGAACGTGGTTATTTCTTGAGATGTTCTTCCTGGTTCGTCTGCTCTAATCTGATAACGGAATGGGATATCGCAATTCTGACTTCACCATCGTGTTCAGCGTTGGAAAATCTACAAACCGAGGTGATACTCGGCAAAAAATGGAACAAAAAATTTGTTACGTACCCAACTGCGTACGTATACCTACTCTTCTGGTATTCAAAACATTTTTGATTTCCCCCTCCCCCTCCTTCCACCCCAAATATTACTTTGCGTAAAACTACTCCTGTTTTAATTTTGTATGGTATCAAGTTGGGAAAACATTGGCCGAAAATTAATTTTCAGAAAATTTTAGGCGGAGGAGGAAGATGCCGAAAACTTCGAAAATTCGCTCTTATAGCCATGCTGCATGACTGTGGTTTTTCCTTTTAAACTCAAATTTCTCCACTTTACCTCATTTAATTTTACTTTTTGACCTCATTTTCGGAATCAGCGTTAAATTTTCCATACGCATGGTGTACTTCAAGTCTTGAAAAGTACCATCTGGAGACCACAACAACAGCTCAAACATTAGACGAATTTGAAAAAATTAAATTTCTGAAATTTTAAAAACGTTACTACTCCTCCGAAAAAAATCCTGGAAACTGGCAAATCTCTTGAAAACTTTTTCATTTAATAAGCTTTCCAATGGTATGGTTAACTTTGCGATTATCTTGTTTCTTTGATGAAAAATTCAGGTTTAAATGCAAGAAAACGTTAGGCACCTCAAAGGGGGAATTTGATCAGAGGGTAGAAAAAATTTAAAAAAAGTTTTTAATGTTTTTAATTGAAAAAATTGAGTCAATAGTGCCAATTTACAATTCGAAATCAGGTTTTTCGGTAATTAGGAAAGCCCGTTTTCAAAACGCCCACCGTTATTTCTCCTCTACCCGTCGGCCAGGATATCTAGCACGATACTGCTGCTGTGCAGCAAGCGCATTTCCATCGCACAGCCCGAACACGAAATGTATGTAACTCGCGGTTGGTGAACAGTGCCATTTCTAATATCAAACTGCATTGGGAATAACTTCCCATCACGTTGTTGTTTAAACAGGTGGATACACGAACTCATTTAGATACACTGTAATGCGTTGATTTTGAACCTTAGAACTAATTTATTGTTCAGGGTCACTAGTCCCCCAGATGACAAAAAACATAAAATCTCCTAACGTTTTCTTGCATTATTTAAACTAATTAAATTGGCACGATTGACTCAATTTTTTCAATTAAAAACATTTTTTCTACCCTCTGATCAAATTCCCCCTTTTGAGGTGCCTAACGTTTTCTTACATTTAAACCTGAATTTTTCATCAAAGAAACAAGATAATCGCAAAGTTGACCATACCATTGGAAAGCTTAATAAATGAAGAAGTTTTCAAGAGATTTGCCAGTTTCCAGGATTTTTTTCGGAGGAGTAGTAACGTTTTTAAAATTTCAGAAATTTAATTTTTTCAAATTCGTCTAATGCTTGAGCTGTTGTTTTGGTCTCTAGATGGTACTTTTCAAGACTTGACGTACACCGTGCGTATGGAAAATTTAACGCTGATTCCGAAAATGAGGTCAAAAAGTAAAATTAAATGAGGTAAAGCGGAGAAATTTGAGTTTAAAAGGAAAAAAACACGGTTTTCCTGAAAAAAAAACATTTAAAAAATCATATCTCGAGAACGGATTGAGATAAAAATGTGCGGTTGGCGGGATTTTACTCCATTTTTGATGTAATTTTACGTAAAATTTTTTTTTGTATCTACGAGCGGATCACCCTGTATAGAATAACTATAAATTTAGAATACAAACTTAAATCATAGAGAAAAAAAATGTACAAAAATTCGAATAAACAGCGGTGAAACATAGAAAACAAAAATGTACAATAGCAAAAATTACAAGTTAAATATTCAAATTTCGAGGTTTCGATCGATATTGAACCATTTGGAAACCAATCCGTACATACCCTCAATAATTCCTATCCTCAAAACTGTTCAGGCATGTACATATTATTACAGTACCTACCTACATAGAGAATATCGAGTACCTACAGAATAATTTCATGTTTGATCTCTCCATTGAGTTTTTGCATTCCTTTCGATTCGTCCATCACAAAGTTGAGTTAACGACACATCTTCGTTCGGCGGTTTGGAGGAGGAGAGGGAAGAATTATAAAGTCAAATGGAGGGGAGAAGGGTTTCCTTTCAAAAATATCCATCTAATGCGTTTCAGACGGTTGTGAGAAGGGTGGGGATGTGGAGCGTTCAGAAATCGAGTTGCTCCCCACCAAAGAGGTTTGCACGTTAAAATGGAGCGTAAAAGCTCAAGGCGGCAAAAGCACTTCAGAGACAAAACGGAGAATTCGAACAATCAGATGGAAAGTTGTACGTAGGGTTCTGTTCTGTTTAACCTTTTTAGGCTCCTCTAAATTCTCGTTTTGTAGTGTTTTACGGAATAACCTGTACCTATCTCGTGCAGGTACAGGGGGCCGCCCTCCAGCGAAGCCCAAATGAGCTTGTCTGTGGCAACATTGAGGTCCACAGGCAGAAACATAGACCTGATTCTAGCTTTTAAATACGGTAACAAATTGTCAAATTTTCACATTTCATTTAATTTCATCCTACATTAAATTTAATCCCCGTGATATATGACTTCTTGGAATGAGGCGGGGTGAGCGGGTGAGGGTATATAATCATAGTTTGCGATAATCATAATTCGATAATCATAATTCCTGATAAGTCCGGAAAAAAATATGTTGAGTGGAACTTCACACCAAACGGAGAAGAATGCTGGAACCGGGGTCTCAAACATCGAAAATTATTGTAAAAATCGATTTTAACTTTTTCCCGTCGGAAAACCGTTATTTCACACAAACACTTTTCTGCTCTACTTACTCATGTTTTCTATTTTTGACCACATTTTTGAAAACTGCGTTAAATTTCACGTTATATTCGACCATCGGCATTTCCAAAGACTCGCATGCATTCGTAGTTCTTTCAGAGTCAACATGCTTGCATGTCCACACTCTTGGTGGGAATTTCGATGTATCATGTAAATACATCTGCACGAGATATTCGGTGAATTTCCACACCCTTCCGTCACGTGGTTGTTCAATTGCCTGATCTACTGGAAACGCTGTGCTGACGTCAGCCGGATCCAGGTACTGCAATGCAAAAACGCTGCAAAGTCCTTGTCACATGGGTTTATTATTCTACTGGACATACCTAACGAAATGCTGGCTATTTATTTATTTTTTCTTTCATGTAAAATAATTGAAATAGCTATTTCTGGTGGTTTCAACCAATTTTGGCCCCCAAAACTTGAATTAGGTACGCTCCTTTTTTTTCAAATTATCTTTGATCATTGATAGTACCAGTTCATCGTCTTGATCCACGTTTTGACACTTTTTCTAGTGTTATACTACAAACCGATGGTGATTTCAGACGATGTGCACAGGTTTTTGACTAATAAAAAATCAATTTTGGGAGCTGAACCTTTGGTAAAACCTCAATTTCCACGTCTTTGGTCAAAATCGACTTCATATTCGGTCTTCTCGTCCCCAAAAACATGGAAAAAGATACCTCAAAAGCTCATGTTACTAACATGTTGCTAAAACGCAAAAAGTACCTATTTTTACACACATTTTCACTCATAACACCCCTGGGTATATTCCGATCGGGCTGAAAAGTTTCGGGACACAACTAGGGCCCAAATGGAGCATGTGTGCGAAAGAACGAATTTTTTAGACCAAATTTTGAGGGGGTGTTATAAAATTTGTTTTCTGAGCGAATACATAGGTGTATTATTCACAGAATAATAAACCAAAACCACATGCACCCATTCCCCTATGTTGAACTTGGAATTTGGAACTCCGGAATAAGACCCAACTCACCGATTTTCCGATACCACAATTGCTGAAAGGTGAAATCGAACACCAACAATCTGACATTTCCGCAGCCATATAGTTACCCTGTACAAACACTTCGATGCTCTCACTCTCAGAATGGTTTATATTCATAGAACTGTTTTGTAAGTACGTAAACACCTGAATTTATTTACTAAGCAAGCGGTGATTAGACCGACGCGAGCAAATGCCATCTATGTCCTCCAGATACCACAGTCCCATAACGATTTCTACACTCGACAATTTCCGTGGCTAGCTGAACAGTTAACGACCCTAACCAAAACTTCAACATCAACAGGAAAATTTAAAAAACTGGTTCTATATTTTGAGCTTGAAAATAACGAAATTATTATTATAAACAAGTTTAAATTAGGATAATAAAATCAGCCTTCGTACCTATTTGTTGTATAGAAAAATACTGGATATAAACTAAGTGTATTTGCTAACTACTTGAATAACTTGTAAATATTGTTATAAGTCCTTGATGTATGTAACTCATTCTCCTAGCACTTACGGTGTGCTATGTCAATACTGTGGATACATACATATGCCACTAAACATAATTATAGCAGCGGAAAAGACGAGAACCTTAGGCTCAAAAGCCACTATATGTTTAGAACTTGCAGATAGTGTGTGTGTGGGTAGTGTGTAGATTCTATATAGACCTTCTAAAACTCTTGATATGTCTTGTAGTTGACGTTTTTGTTGTGTAAAAAGCTATTTCAAAATCGCAAGTTTTTAAACTATTTCAAATCGAAGTTTTTGAACTACCTATTTTGAGTTTTCAAATCGAAGTTTTTGAACTATTTCAAATCGAAGTTTTGGAACTATTTTGCGTTTTCAAATCGAAGTTTTTGAACTATTTCAAATCGAAGTTTTGGAACTATTTTGCGTTTTCAAATCGAAGTTTTTGAACTATTTTGCGTTTTCAAATCGAAGTTTTTGAACTATTTCAAATCGAAGTTTTGGAACTATTTTGCGTTTTCAAATCGAAGTTTTTGAACTATTTCAAATCGAAGTTTTGGAACTATTTTGCGTTTTCAAATCGAAGTTTTTGAACTATTTCAATATCGCAAACTGACTTGAAGTTTTTGTTGAATAAAAAGTTGAATTGAATTATTTCAAAATCGCAAACTGACTCGAACTTTCACTTTCGAACGTTGATGACAGCCGTACACCTCGTACTCGCCTCTTGTTGTGGCAGATGAGATACATTCCAGACTACTATAGTAGTCTTGTCTACTATATAGTCTATTTCCACAAGTATTAAGTAACCCGACCTCACTTTACCAGCCTTCCACTCGTAGTTCCGTAACTCGGCCGAAAGGGTGTTGCAGCTCTTGGCCTCAAACAATATCAATCTCAAAGCATTTTCCACGTAATTGGGGGGAATTGGGAAAGTAACGAAACCGAAGATGGGGAAGCTAGTCAAGCTGAGACAAAGCCTAATTGGAGAACGAACTACATCAGCCATATCAATTTGCTCGGCCCATTGTCTTTGAACCAAACAACTACCTCGAAAACGATAGGTTGGTACCGACTTCAAAGGGGAAAAAACACATTTGTCCCCGTCAATCAAAAAAAAAATAATAATAATAATAATAATAAATAAATGTGTGTTTTCGAAAACTAATCAACCGTGATGTTTCTGTTGTTTGATGGTTTAGAGAGTGAAAACGGATTATTAAAGTGGAATTGTACAATTTATCCATGCGTGATGGGAATGGTTGATGTTGCTTTGAAACAAGGCGGAGGGAATTGCTTTGAGATGAAGCGTGAGATGGTACAGTATTCATCTCTGGAACATTTTCGTCGAAACTAATTAAACAGAGTGTTTCCCTAATAGTGAACGAGGACCCCCTGAAATCCAAATAATTTGAATGACTCAGGAACCATTACTCTGGAAGTCATACAAAATATGTTCAGCTACTTATTTTTAAAAAAATTTTTTAAAATATAAAAATTAAACGAGTGTTTGTCATGCAAAAATAATATTGGTTGAAGCTACTAACAGTTGATTGAAGGAATGACGCTGAATCCTAGGGTTGGCGATACTCTGGCCTTAATTTTCATTAGAATTCAATGTGTCATTAGGAATCGATTAGGTTTCGGCAGTTGAGCAAGAAGTTTGGGGAAACCAGTCCGAGTAGCTTCAGTAGGTAGTACGTGTAGTTATACCTACTTAACTTCACTTCTTGATCTTCACACCGTCCACTGGTTGCCTCCTGTAAATCAGTCCTGCCGGAGCCCTTTTGGTTTATTATTCTGTGAATAATACACCTATGTATTCGCTCAGCAAACAATTTTTATAACACCCCCTCAAAATTGTTTCTTTTCCGTTTCAAGGTGCGTAGATTCCAAAAATGCAATGCCGTCCGCCGTCCGCCGTATCACGTGTACAGGCTTCATTTTCGGTCTAAAAAATTCGTTCTTTCGCACACATGCTCCATTTGGGCCCTAGTTGTGTCCCGAAACTTTTCAGCCCGATCGGAATATATCCAGGGGAGTTATGAGTGAAAATGTGCATAAAAATAGGTACTTTTTGTGTTTTAGTAACATGTTAGTAACATGAGCTTTTGAGCCATCTTTTTCTATATTTTTGGGGACGAGAAGACCGAATATGAAGTCGATTTTGACCAAAGAGTGGAAAATTGAGGTTCTACCAACAGCTGCCAAAATTGATTTTTTATGAGGCAAAAACCTGGAAAATCGTCTAAAATCACCATCAATTTGTATAATAATACTAGAAGAAGTGTCAACTCGTGGATCAAGACGATTAAATGGCACTAACAATGATCAAAGATAATTTGAAAAAAAAAAGAAGTGTACCTACCTAATTTGTGTTTTGGGGGCCAAAATTGGTGGAAACCATCAGAAATAGCTATTTCGATTATTACGTTTGAAAGAAACAATAAATGAACAGCCAACACTTCTGTAGGTATGTCCAAAAGTCCAAAAGAATAATAAACCCATGTGACAAGGACTTTGCAGCGTTTTTCTGGATTTCCCGCTCCAAGACTCAACTCAAAATATCCCGTTTTTCCCCCGATCTGACCAATATTTTTCCCATTTTATCCCGTCCCTGTTTTTTCTCACGAAGTTCTAAAGATTCCAAAGTTTTTCATTTATATTAAATTTTCTGTTGTTTCCACTCCGTTTTAATTCAAGAGAGTGATGTTTAATTCAAGAACTATTAGGCATTCAATATCTTTATAAATTCTTACTTCGTTCCTTCCGTTTTCGATACCTATATTTTCTATTGACACTGGTTCTTTTTTTGTTTGATAAAAATAAAAAATGCGAACAAAACAAACAAAAAATAAAATAAATAGATTAAGTAGGTATCACCAACATATCACTCATAAAATATAATATTTAACATAAAATATAATTCATTTTACAATAAAGTAGGTACCTATTAGGTATTCATTTTCTTATAATCTTTTTTTTAAATACCGATCATCATCATCATCAAGGAAATTTTTCAAAGAGCTTCATGAATAAATTGCATAAAAATAGTTTATGAATGACTCAATTAATAGGTTAGCTATAGATTTACATTGACCATTTAAGTAAGACAAAATGTTATCATCATAAAAGTCGCATAATTATGTATAGGTACCTACCTAGTACCAAAATTGAGTTACTTACATTTAAGTATGTTCAACACAAACGCACTAGGTACTAGAATTAGCTAACTGAAGGAAATGGATCAGTCACTGTAACTTCGAAATCACAAACAACTGGTGTTCTGTCTCGTTGGTTGAACCACCTACCTTGAGGTTCCCCCATGTCTAATGCCCCAATTACTTCTATGTTTTCTCTTTGTCAATTCAATTCCTTATAACTAGAGCCTGGAATAATTTCCAGGAAAAACATTTCGCCCCATTATATTCCAGAAAATTGAAAATACGATTATGTGTATAAATATGCAAAAATATGCTAATCTCGTTTCTAAATTCGAATACTCGCCAGATTAAAAACATGCTGGGAAGATAGATTCCATAAAAATACTCATTTAAATGCGAAGTTTTAGTGTAGGTAGGTATTTAAGTGTTATTGAATTGTATAATGAATATGTATCAGTTTTTCCAAATTTGCTGCCGTTAACATCGTCTTCTTCTCTCAGATGAAACCAACTTTAACATAGAAAATGAACGTTCTACATTGAAAGAGATATAGATAAATATTTTAGTGCAGAAATGTCACTAGGAGAGGAATGCAGAATGTCAAGAGAAAGGAGAAGAAGAGAATAAGCCAATTTGTGGCTATCTGAGGATTACGGCTGAGAGCCGTAACTGTCTCCTCATTACCTGGGTCTATAAATATTGTAACGTGAAATAATAACTAGGAAGGTCACCTATAGGTAGCAGTTTGGTATATATTTTTTAAGGTCATTTCTCATGTGCCAACCAGTTATTTTTCGTTTTCGACAGTTTTTTGGAAACACTGACAATAATGACATTATAGGGGACAAATTTAAATTTGAAATGTTTAGCGCAAATTGATTGAAAACGCTCCAGTACGTCTTAAGAGATAGATAGAGATACCTGGTAAAAACTTCATAATTATACAAAAATATTCAAACTTCCAGGCTTTACCTACTTATTACTACTTATCTGTAGTAAGCAAAGCAAAACCTTATAACACGATAACCTCGCTGTCGTAAGCCTTGGTGTAGGTTTACAGCACAGCGGGTGAAAGGTATGGTTGGTTTGGATAAGTGAAGGAGGTGCTCCCTAGGAGTATTTTGCTAGCGCCCTGCGGTTATCACCAAAGCAGGCGTTAGTTGGAAGAGCAAACTAGCACCCCAAGGTTATCACCACAGCAGGCACCGGGAAGAAGGAGGCTAGCACCCCCGCAGTTATCACCACAGCAGGTGCTAGAGGCAAGGGCGCCCACTCCCGGTTATCACCACAGCAGGCACAGGGAAGAAGGAGGCTAGCACCCCCACCGTTATCACCACAGCAGGTGCTAGGAAGGATAGGGGAGAGAGAGAGAGGGTGTAAGGAGGTCGAGAGAGAAGTTGTAAGTCGGAGATTGGTCAGTGGAATGAAGATCTGGGCTAGTCGGGATGTTTATATAGCCCCCCCCCCCCCCCCATCAACCATCTACCAATGACCATTATGTCCGTTGAGGGGAGATGGCGTTCCATGGAGGGGGGACCCTTCTCCTACTTTCCCCGAGGCTTCGCTCAGCTAGCCGTTCCCCTCGCTTATTTGGTTAAATATTTACCTAATTACATAGGAGTGGTAACTGTAGAATTTTGAGGGGTACCACAACACTCGCCATGTTTTGCATCGTCGGTTAAGGAGGTTCGAGGAAGGTTGAATTCAATGCCTCAACCCTTCCCTGATGCGGTAGATATTGGAAGTCTTCTGGTGAGAAACTCACACTGGAATTTCCCCGTGGGCTATCAGGTGTTCCGCGGGAAGTGACCACGGAAAAGCGTCGCTTCCGACGATTCGGGGTGTACCCTAATTTCGGTTGATGACGGGGACCGGGTGGATAACCTTCTTGAGAACGGAATTCGTGCAATGTACACCGTTCAGGCACATTGTGATACAACTCAAATCTAGATCCAACGGGTACAAAGTAAAATAGCTGGTGTACATCTACACTCCAATTTTACTTCAACACAGGAAATGTTAAGATAGGATTTAAACATGGCGCATGTGCGGATCCAACGTTACTTCAATCCCAAAGGCGTTTTAGAAGGGCATCTAAACGCATACTAGCTGTAGAGAGTAGTGAGAGTAAGGTGTTTGAAAATGTCAATAAAATCGGTTGATCCAGGGATGTGGAAGTTATAAGGAATTCAAGGCTCACTATATTTCAGGGGGAAAATCGGTAGGACCCAAAAGGACTTTTACGAGGGTTCCCTTGTTTGGGCATAAGCAGACGCTGTCATTATTTTGAACGCAATAAATTATTATTCATAAACGAGCCAGCCTGCGTGATCCCGAAAAATTCATCAAAATCCGATGACTAGCATCAAACTAAAGAGAATGTCAAAAATTTAATATTTTCGGATGGGCAGTCAAAAGCGGATAATCGGATTCGGATTTTGTATAAAATAATTTGGAGAAATCTGAGGCCACAACACCTCACCTCAACAGTTCATTTTTTCTTCTTAATTTATTATTTTTCATTAGCTTACAATTGTTTGGTACATGTATGTGCCAGCAAAGAATCAATAAATTATTAGTTATTACCTACATTAGTTTTTATAAATTATTACCTACAGATAGATGGACATTGGACCCAAGTTTTTCCTTGATGTCTAACACGCAACATGCGAGTTGAAATTGATGATTCGGAGGACATGAAATGCTTTACTACCTTCATACAGCTCATATAACACAAGCCCCCAGGGTGCTCATATAATAAAAGTAGGTTCCCTACCTTCGTTAGCAAGAGAGAAAAATGAAGATGATGGCCTGCTTTGAAGAACTTGTGCGATTCTGTTGACTAAAATTGATTACCATGCAGTTTTAGGGATTTTATGGGATATGTGACTACCACGGCGTGTCGAGAGCTTTACACAGAGATACAGACACACACACACACACTACTCGCCTCGGGTGCCTGCTGTTATGAAACTGCGAAATACCACACAGATGGTTTCGACTAGGCCCAGGGATTCCTATTTGGTGGTATCCGCAGGTCTGAGCGATTTTCACACCCATGTATTTTTCCATGTATTTTGTTTTGTGTCCGTGTTCATGCTTCAGTGATGGTATCCGATGTGCCCACGTGCAGAATGGATTAGCTCAACACCGATTCGCTTGGCATCACAGTTCGGGATCGGTAAAAAGCCGCATAACAAGCAAATTGACAACCCGATCAGATCACCGTCGCATATCACTCGTATCACCGACGTGTAGTGACAGGAGAAGTGAAGGATTCATAAATTTGACGAGGTTTCACAAGCTTAATTGGATAACTCTCGCCTCTGATGCGAACGGTGCCTGGCAGGGAGTTCCATGTCTGCTAGATATCAAAGAGCAAAATAGAATATTTAACACTTAGAGAGGAACATGTGTCTGACAGACACCCACAGTTCTCAAAACTACCTCTAGGAGTACCCAGGCTCCCCATTGCGGGCGCAGGTGTGACATCTGTCTTCGGTCAGATGTCACTGGTCAAATGGTGAAGCTCGCATCGACTTTGCTGCAATTTTCCTGCCCAACGCCATCATCTCCCTTGAAATGCGGTGTCTATAAGAGACACGTACTCCACACAGAAGTAAGTTCTCAGTTTCTCACAGACGCCTATTCCCAAACTCGCACCATTTTCGTTCAGGTGTCTCAGAGACACACGTTCCACTCATTCTTATATTGTTTATTACATATTTATTCGTACATATTTTCATAAATTCTCTCTTCTGAACTACAATGCTGGCTGTTATAAACTACTTCAAACCATTGTTGCTCTTGTAGCCAGTCTTATTACCTCCATTGCATTATCCATTTATTTTTTTCTTCATTATTCCTTCATTAGATATCTAGTCTTCCATTACCTACCTACTTGGAAATAATTTGTTCATCACAAGTGTTTTTGGCTTGTTGATTCTATTTCCTAATTTGCATAATCTTCTCTTTGTTACAGTTTGCAATGGCAGGTAAAATCCCTGCTTTATTTGTTTTTTAAACTAATTATCTAAGTCATGTTCAAAAATTATTTTCATTACTTTGGCATATCTTTTTTGATCAGCCGCCCTCAAGGATTAGTCTAGTTTGAATTTCAAATGTAATTAAGGATTTTAAAATACAGAGCTTGTAATGTAATGATATATAACGATTGTGATAGATTTTAGAACACAGAGCTTGATTTTAGAATACACAGGCATGTTGAGACTGATGTCTTTTAACTTTTCATTGATAGTCACGGCTGTGTATTAAAGTCGGTTTTTTTACGGTTTTAAAACATAACCAAATGGTTCTGAATTAAATATATTCTGTTACTTTATTTTGTTCATAGACCCATGTTTAATCCCATTTTCAAGAGATTACATGACTAATAATAGGGTAAAAGATAAGTTTAGATAGCATGAAAGATACGAGTACAGGATGGTAGGTAACTTTCTGATTTACTAGAAGCACACTGCAGAAAATGGATACGGTGTCTCTCAGACACATATTCCAACTCTGGATTTTGGACGGATAGGGAATGCTGTCCAGATCAACTAATCAACAATTCTACTCTACGCAACGAGATTTTGGATGGATAGGAGACGCTATGTACTGGAGACGCGAGCGAAGAGAACATCCAGATTATCTACTAACTTGCACACAGGCGAACCTACTCATTTTATCCAGTCTAATACATACACACACTTCCAGGTGAAACCGTGTTACACTGCTGGCCTTTGCGCCAGGCAAAGACAGTAGGTATACCTATTATAACGATGGGTATCATTATTTATATAGACAGTCGAAGACAGATCATGCACAGACCCAGGCTGTGGTTGACCTACAGTTAGACAGTTGATGAATCAATAATCAACACGAATCATCACAATACGTAAAGTGAGAAGGAACTTTTGGGGTCCAATAACACCAGTCACATTATTAAATAACAAATTTTGTTACTAGCCCCCAACTTTTTCAACTCAAGTATTCACTAACTCGAGTTATTGTTAACATCGTTGTAGCTAATATTAGTGGAAAGTACTGCGTGTTTTCTAGATTCCAAAACGCTCCTGAAACTTATTTTTTCTTAGAGCTTTCGCATAGCAATTAAATTTCAAAAAAATGGGGACCAGTAATATAAAGAAACTCATGTGGTCATTGCCGAACGTCTGAGGGTGTTACTTAGAGTCAAGCGACATTTACGGGTGGCTATTTATATAGAAATTTTCAGTAAAATGAAACATTTTCCAACCAAATTAAACCTTGTACCAATCAAATGAAACTCATCGTAGTCACCATCGTTGATCACAGGTAGGGATGTATAAAAAGTATCGATACTTCAAAATATCGATACTTTTAAGAAAAAGTATCGATACTTTTTGATACTTTTTTTTTTTACAATGTATCGGGATACTTTTTCTTTTTTCGCGGTATCGACACCGTTACTTTTTTCAAGGATCTTTTCTTACTTCCAAGTTTCACAGAAGACTACAAAGCCTGATCGTTACCATGCCTGAAGTCCCACTATTTGTCAACAACCTTGACATAAAAATGGAGATGATCACTCATTCAACTGATACTGTCCGGCATCTAGTAGGACTGGAAACGTGAAACAACTCAACTGATACTGTGCACTTATGTCAGGCATAGAATTATTCTATGGTGGAACTGGAACACTGGAAGGGGAAGGCGCAAAACAACACAATCCATGAGGCCGGAACTTTTCTAATTTTGAGTTTGTAAAAAGTATCGATACTTGAATGTATCGATACTTTTTGAAAGTATCGGCCTGATCTTTTCGATACTTTTTAGAAATATCGATACGATATGTATCGATACATTTCGAAGTATCATACATCCCTAATCACAGGGACACGTAATTACCCGAAGTCCCCGATGTCGCGATCTCCATCGTTTGCATTCCTTCTCTAGGATTGCCACCAGCATTCTTGCATTCCTTCTCTATGCATTTCCACCCGTATTCCTTGTCATTGCAATGTACGCAATCCTGCTCATTACCCCACGACAGTGTTTCAACAGTACCGTTTCTCACCCCTTACGTTTTTTTGATAAATTCCAAGTTTTCAAGATTGTGTGTACCTAATTTGTTTCAAGATGAGCGCTAGTAACAGTTCGAGTACAGCTGCGTGTTGGCGATGCACTAAACTTCTTCAGCTTTTTCTCTACTTAGCACAGGTATGGCAAGGATCACAATAAAACGTTTCATTTGATCGGTCGAAAAAAGGTTTCATTTGTTTGTTACAAGGTTTCATTTGATTGGTACAATATTTCATTTTATTATTGGTACAAGGTTTCATTTGACTGGTACAAGGTTTCATTTGACTGAAAAATGCTTATATACCTTATGTATGCTTATGTACCTTATGCATGTTGTTTACCATTGGTGCCATCTGCTAGAAAAAATTTGTGTCTGGTATAGTTTTTCCATGTTTCCAGCAAGCTGAATCGGATGGAATGACTCTCAAAACTCTATCAATCATCCTTAGAGCGATTGATAAATATTAAGCCATAAAAAATTACGAAAAATAGCTATTATTGAGCGTGGTACAGAGGCAGAATTTGGGTCTATTTTCAAAACTGCGTGAGGGACCTGGTCAGCGGGCCTACTAGTAGATATAATGTCAAACGAGCGCGTTTTTATTCATTATTTAGGTGTTCTTTTGGCGGAAATAATTTTTTAACAAGTTTACACGGTGTATATTGCTTCCTGGGTTTCAACACTGTGATGTTATTACATACATTAATTTTGATGTTGAATGTATAAATTTTGTTCATTTAGATTTTCTGGTTTTCATAATCCTGTCTCCTTGCAGGTTGTCGTGTTCACAGGGGAGGTATGTACAACCTGTGAATACCGCAACTCACCTGCCTGAAAGTAAAATGTACCTAATGATTGCTTTCTTGAAATTAATGGATACCTACGTCCCTAATAACAAGTTGGAATGGCTCGTGTCCTTGTAGCTCGCATAAAGTGTCAAATTATGGACTATTATTTTGAATAGGAGGAACTTACCATTTCAACCGTTTCATTTAGTTGCATTTTACAGTTCGTTCTACCTACTAGAATTCGTTGACCAGACCGTAATGACGACGTTTTTAGTCATAAAAGGGCCACACGTTCTCGTTACTGCATAACTAGGGGATGCCGCGGGTAAAATTCGAGCTAGAAACCGAAAAAAAGGAGCGCGTTTCAAAGTCAAAAGGGAAAACATCAAAAGCAGGAATTCGCGGGAGAAGGATATCGTTTGTGCAGGGACAAAAGGGTCCTTTAGGTCGAATTGCCCACGGCAGCTAATTTCAATTGGGCTGTTGGGAAGGCCTTCAAATAAATGGGACTTAAGAGGAAATAGAAGTCAAAGTAAAGGGGGTCAATAAAGCGTAGAAGCGGTTATTCGTCATTTGGTCGGAGAGATTTGGATTGGTTGTTGTTGAGATTCTGTGGTGATGAAATTCCACTCAAACGCCATCTGTTACAGGCCGCACACTTAACAGATACTCCCATCCTCTATTGATTTCACTGATCTGAGGTTACAATGTAAAATGAGATCTTTATTATGTACAGACACAATATTATATTAAATCGGAGCCGGGATAGCCATCCCATCGCTGACTCCAGCTTAGTTCCTCTCTGACTTGTCGTTCTTACCCTGTAGACTAAACGGAAAGAATGAGCATCAAACTGCACAATCTTAGGCCAAAAACTTATAGCTAGGCAGTCGGTGGGAAGTGGACTAGTAAACTCGTATATTATGTGTAAGCTCAAAGTAAGCATAACACCGGCGAACATCAGGCTATATCAACATGAATCTAGATTTGTCTGGTTTGAATGGTTGGGTTTTATTGCAAGATACCTACCTATACAGTGTTACATAAATATATAGTTGCACGTACAAAAACGCTGCAAAGTCCTTGTCACATGGGTTTATTATTCTACTGGACATACCTACAGAAATGTTGGCTGTTCATTTATTGTTTATTTCACGTGAAATAATTGAAATAGCTATTTCTGATGGTTTCCACCATTTTTGGCCCCTAAAACACGAATTAGGTAGGTACGCTCCCTTTTTTGGTTTATTATTCTGTGAATAATACACCTATGTATTCGCTCAGCAAATAATTTTTATAACACCCCCTCAAACTTTTTTCTTTTACGTTTCAAGGTGCATAGATTCCAAAAAAATCAGTCATGCAGCATGACTTAATGAGCGAATTTTCAAAGAAATATTCGAATTAATGGCTATGGTTTTGAATAAAGGAAAACTTCGGTCTAAAATTTGGTTTTCTATGTATATTCTATTCGTATTTATTTTAATTTGTACGTTTTGTCCATCCTGATTCTACCGTTTGTTTATTACGTAATTGTACTAAGTGCTTATTTATTTGATCGCTGTGGGTAAATTCAAGGAGTTGTACTAATCGTTTGCCTCCCCCTTTTTTGCTTCGAACTCTCGTCTTCAATTAATACTTCTCACATTTTTCAATCTGACCACTCTAAGGGGGTGGGGGTAAGAGTTTAAAGATTATCCTAGTTTTGGGTAATTTTTGCGCACTTTAAATGCTCTAATTTAAGAACGGATTTAGATATCTAAAATCCGATTTCACTATCGTGTTCAGCGTGCAAAAACCTTTAAAATGAGGGGTCACTTGTTAGAAAATAACATTTTGGGGATTTTTGGGTAATTTTTGCGCACTTTAAATGCTCTAATTTGAGAACGGATCAAGATATCTAAAATCCGATTCCACCATCGTGTTCAGCGTGCAAAAACCTTTACAATGAGGGGTCACTTGTTGGAAAATAACATTTTGGGGATTTTTGGGTAATTTTTGCGCACTTTAAATGCTCTAATTTGAGAACGGATCAAGATATCTAAAATCCGATTCCACCATCGTGTTCAGCGTGCAAAAACCTTTAAAATGAGGGGTCACTTGTTAGAAAATAACATTTTGGGGATTTTTAGGTAATTTTTGCGCACTTTAAATGCTCTAATTTGAGAACGGATCAAGATATCTAAAATCCGATTCCACCATCGTGTTCAGCGTGCAAAAACCTTTAAAATGAGGGGTCACTTGTTAGAAAATAACATTTTGGGGATTTTTAGGTAATTTTTGCGCACTTTAAATGCTCTAATTTGAGAACGGATCAAGATATCTAAAATCCGATTCCACCATCGTGTTCAGCGTGCAAAAACCTTTAAAATGAGGGGTCACTTGTTGGAAAATAACATTTTGGGGATTTTTGGGTAATTTTTGCGCACTTTAAATGCGCCAAAACCCTCCTTAGAGTAGGCCAATTTCGCCCATCTTCGAACTTAGCCTTTCGATTGCCAAGATAGATTTTTTGTGCAAATTTGAGCTGTTTATCTCAATTCTATCGAGAGTTATCGTCTGGAGTGACACATATATAAATAAATAAATATATATATAAATATATATATATATACATATAAAAAAGTGTTAAATTTCAGGAATCGTTTTAGAATGGTCTGAAACGGATTTCTATGAAGAAAATTTCCAAAAATTTATATTATTTAAATTTCGAAGCCATTGCAATAGCTTCATTTTCTTTGAAAATTCGCTAAAAATGCAATGTCCGTCCGCCGTACGCCGTCCGCCGTCCGCCGTATCACGTGTACAGGCTTCATTTTCGGTCTAAAAAAATCGTTCTTTCGCACACATGCTCCATTTGGGCCCTAGTTGTGTCCCGAAACTTTTCAGCCCGATCGGAATATACCCAGGGGTGTTATGGGTGAAAATGTGTGTAAAAATAGGTACTTTTGGTTTATTATTCTGTGAATAATTCACCTATGTATTCGCTCAGCAAAAAATTTTTATAACACCCCCTCAAACTTTTTTCTTTTCCGTTTCAAGGTGCGTAGATTCCAAAAATGCAATGTCCGTCCGCCGTCCGCCGTACGCCGTATCACGTGTACAGGCTTCATTTTAGATCTAATAAAGTCGTTCTTTCGCACACATGCTCCATTTGGGCCCTAGTTGTGTCCCGAAACTTTTCAGCCCGATCGGAATATACCCAGGGGTGTTATGAGTGAAAATGTATGTAAAAATAGGTACTTTTTGCGTTTTAGCAACATGTTAGTAAAATGAGCTTTTGAGGTATCGTTTTCCATGTTTTTGGGGACGAGAATACCGAATATGAAGTCGATTTTCACCAAAGACACGGAAATTGAGGTTTTACCATTGGTTCAGCTCCCAAAATTGGTTTTGTTTAGTCAAAAACCTGGAAAACTGTCTGAAATCACCATCAATGTGTATACTAACATTAGAAAAAGTGTAAACAGCTGAATCAAGACCATTAAATCGCACTACCAATGATCAAAGATGATCTGGGGAAAAAAAAAGTGTACCTATTTCATGTTTTGGGGGCCAAAATTGGTGGAAATCATCAGGAATAGCTAATTCAATTATTCCACATGAAAGAAACAATAAATTTAACTGCCATCAAGAATCTCTAGAACTCCAATAGAATAATAAACCCATGTGACAAGGACTTTGCAGCGTTTTTACGTTTTAGCAACATATTGGTAACATGAGCTTCTGAGATATCGTTTTCTATGTTTTTGGGGACGAGAAGACCGAATATGAAGTCGATTTTGACCAAAGAGTGGAAAATTGAGTTCTACCAAATGTTCAGCTCCCAGAATTGATTTTTTATGAGTGAAAAACCTGGGAAATCGTCTGAAATCACCATCAGTTTGTATAATAACACTGGAAAAAGTATCAAGGCGTGGTTCAGGACGATTAAATGGCGCTACCAATGATCAAAGATAGTTAAAAAAAAAAGAGAAAAAAAAGAGCGTACCTAATTTGTGTTTTGGGGGCCAAAATTAATGGAAACCATCAGAAGTAGCTATTTCGATTATTACGCATGAAAGAAACAATTAATGAACAGTCAACCTTTCTGTAGGTATGTCCAATAGAATAATAAACCCATGTGACAAGGACTTTGCAGCGTTTTTTCTTTTTTTTTTCAATTTATGTTTGATCATTGGTAGTGCCATTTAACCTTCATGATCCACGTGTTGATACTACTTCCAGTGTTATTATGCAAATTGATGGTGATTTCAGACGATTTCCCAGGTTTTTGACTCTTAAAAAATCAATTTTTGCAGCTGAACATTTGGTAGAACCTCGATTTTCCACTCTTTGGTCAAAATCGACTTCATATTCGGTCTTCTCGTCCCCAAAAACATGGAAAACGGTACCTCAAAAGCTCATGTTACTAACATGTTACTAAAACACAAAAAGTACCTATTTTTGTGCACATTTTCACTCATAACATCCCTGGGTATATTCCGATCGGGCTGAAAAGTTTCGGGACACAACTAGGGCCCAAATGGAGCATGTGTGCGAAAGAACGACTTTTTTAGACCAAAAATGAAGCCTGTACACGTGATACGGCGTACGGCGTACGGCGGACGGACATTGCATTTTTGGAATCTACGCACCTTGAAAAGGAAAAGAAAAAATTTTGAGGGGGTGTTATAAAAATTTTTTGCTGACCGAATACATAGTTGTATTATTCAAAGAATAATAAACCAAAATACGGCGGACAGACAGGAATTTTTGTATTGCATTGTCGGATTCTACATATGTACCTTGAATCGTAAACCATCAAATTTTGAGGGGGGTTAGAATTTTTTTTTTTTTTTTTTTCATGCTCGATTCCAATGGTTCATTTTTGAAAATAATAAACCAATACACGGTACATACCTGCCTACACGCAGTTTTACAAGGTATATATACTATTTTATGTACTGATACAGTAGGGTGCTGTTCATGAGATGAGTAGGTTGACATTTACGTGGTCTCCAAATTTATCTATTTCAAAGTCGTGACTATGAAATGGATGAACGGCGACCTAGTTGAAGAAACCAAGAGAACAAAACGCTGCGACTTCTTCCAGAACAGTTTATTACTACCTATGTTATTATAGAAACATGTAGAATAATATAAAGAAGAAATATTTATAATAAATTATATTATACAGCGTGGCCCAATTAACCCTGTAATTGCCGGCCGGCTCCAGTATTCGATTTAGGGCTCATCATTGAAAATAATAAACCAAAATTTGGGGGTTACTATTTTGAAAAAACAAAGTTAGCGCACGTTCAGCGGATGGGCCCGAGCACGAAAATGTCATTTTTGAAATCAACGCATAAACGCTGCAAAGTCCTTGTCACATGGGTTTATTATTCTATTGGAGTTCTAGAGATTCTTGTTGGCAGTTAAATTTATTGTTTCTTTCATGTGGAATGATTGATGTAGCTATTCCTGATGATTTCCACCAATTTTGGCCCCCAAAACATGAAATAGGTACACTTTTTTTTTCCACCCCAGATCATCTTTGATCATTGGTAGTGCGATTTAATGGTCTTGATTCAGCTGTTTACACTTTTTCTAATGTTAGTATACACATTGATGGTGATTTCAGACAGTTTTCCAGGTTTTTGACTTAAAAAAACCAATTTTGGGAGCTGAACCAATGGTAAAACCTCAATTTCCGCGTCTTTGGTCAAAATCGACTTCATATTCGGTATTCTCGTCCCCAAAAACATGGAAAACGATACCTCAAAAGCTCATTTTACCAACATGTTGCTAAAACGCATAAAGTACCTACTTTTACACACATTTTCACTCATAACACCCCTGGGTATATTCCGATCGGGCTGAAAAGTTTCGGGACACAACTAGGGCCCAAATGGAGCATGTGTGCGAAAGAACGACTTTTTTAGATCTAAAATGAAGCCGGTACACGTGGTACGGTGGACGGCGGACGGACATTGCATTTTTGTAATCTACGCACCTTGAAACGGAAAAGAAAAAATTTTGAGGGGGTGTTATAAAAATTTTTTGCTGAGCGAATACATAGGTGTATTATTCACAGAATAATAAACCAAAATGAGGGGAGTTCACATCACTCCTGTAAAGGTACATACCTAATATCATTATACAAATAACATACGGACATGATAGGAACTCGAATGAATCAGTTTATTCCAGGTAAGTTGTACCTACCACATACTACATCCTCCACACTTCACTTTTGGTTTATTATTCTGTGAATAATACACCTATGTATTCGCTCAGCAAAAAATTTTTATAACACCCCCTCAACATTTTTGGTTTATTATTTTCAATAATGAACCATTGGAATCGAGCATGAAAAAAAAAATTCTTACCCCCCCTCAAAATTTGATGGTTTACGTTTCAAGGTATGTAGAATCCAAAACTGCAATAAAAATATTTCTGTCTGTCTGCCGTACGCCGTACGCCGTACGGGCCACTTTTCTTAGTTACCATGAAAAAAAATTGATGAAATTCGGGTTATAGGTTCCGTTCGGCGTCTAGTTGGTCCTCGAAGCTCGACGTTACTGTGAGTCATCTCTAAGGGGTTCAAAATAGGGGTTGAAATTTTCAAAACGCCTATACCATTTTTTTACGTAAATATTTTTACGGTTTTAAATAGTTCTTGAACTTGCGAGTTTTTTAATACCATCCGGAGCATCGTACGTCCAGCCGTTCGTTCACAGTAAGGCCCCGAAGTTTGCACCGACAGGCATTTTCGACTCCAGTGTGAATGAAATTGTATACAATTCAAACCAAATCTCGTAACCAGAGACGCGCCCACAATAGGAATTTGTGAATACGGCCAATCATTGGTAGGGATCACCTGAGTATATTGGCGGAGTATGAAGACGAGTTGGTTGTTCTGTGATATTATTTCGCTTGAAAAATGATGGCTCTTTCGGAGTTTGTTGGTAGGTAGTGAAACTTGAACAAACGTTGAAGTATTATTGATGGGTAAATTATTACTACGGTAAATCATTACTCAACGGTAAATTATTACACAACGGTTCATTATACCATCTACGTAGAAGGGGCTGGAGTTTGTTGGTAGGTACTTTTGCAACTTTTTTCACTCCTCAACAACAATTTCTTTTCAGAACTTCATTATGTGTGTTTCTTTTTGTTAGGTACTGTTTGTCATCGGCAGAATTATTTTAGCAACATTTAACTCGTGATTTAGGTAGGTACCTAGTAACGAGTACGGGGTTAGGTACTAACCTACGGAGGGTCTGCGATCTACATAATATGTATATAATAGAATAGTACATATCATATTATATAGTAGGGTTATCTATACATAGAGCTGTGATCTGTAACAGGAGGATATTCTATACAAAATAATAAACCGTTGTGCAGGGATTTGCAGCGTTTTTCTTTTACGTTTCAAGGCGCGTAGATTCCAAAAATGCAATGTCCGTCCGCCGTCCGCCGTATCACGTGTACCGGCTTCATTTTCGGTCTAAAAAGTTCGTTCTTTCGCACACATGCTCCATTTGGGCCCTAGTTGTGTCCCGAAACTTTGCAGCCCGATCGGAATATACCCAGGGGTGTTATGAGTGAAAAATGGGTATAAAAGTGGGTATTTTTTGTGTTTTAGTAACATGTTAGTAACATGAGCTTTTGAGGTATCGTTTTCCATGTTTTTGAGGACGATAAGACCGAATATGAAGTCAATTTTGACTAATAAGTGGAAAATTGAGGTTCTAACGAAGTTTCAGCCTTAAATTTACGTTAAATTTTGGTATAAAATTGTCGTTCTTCTGCACACAGTTTGGGTCCCGATTTGGGAACACATTCGGGTTCTAGTTGAGCTCCAAAGCTCGGCAGCCCAATCAGAATACACCCAGAGGTGTTATGGGAGAAAAAACGCTGCTAAGTCCTTGTCACATGGGTTTATTATTCTATTGGACATAACTACAGAAATTTTGTCTGTTCATTTATTGCTACTTTCATGTAAAATAATTGAAATAGCTATTTCTGGTGGTTTCTACCAATTTTGGCCCTCAAAACACGAATTAGGGACGCTCCTTTTTTTCTCACGTTATCTCTGATCATTGTTAGTGCCATTTAATTGTCTTGATCCACGTGGTGAAAATTTTTCTAGTGTTATTATACAATCTGATTGTGATTTCAGACGATTCCCCAGGTTTTTGACTCACGAAAAATCAATTTTGGGAGCTGAACATCTGGTACAACCTCAATTTTCCACTCTTTGGTCAAAATCGACTTCATGTTCGGTCTTCTCGTCCCAAAAACATGGAAAACGACACCTCAAAAGCTCATGTTACTAGAACGCGAAAGTTGCTAAAACGCAAAAAGTACCTATTTTTAGACACATTTTCACTCATAACACCCCTGGGTATATTCCGATCGGGCTGAAAAGTTTCGGGACACAACTAGGGCCCAAATGGAGCATGTGTGCGAAAGGACGAATTTTTTAGACCGAAAATGAAGCCGGTACACGTGGTACGGTGGACGGCGGACGGACATTGCATTTTTGTAATCTACGCACCTTGAAACGGAAAAGGAAAAATTTTGAGGGGGTGTTATAAAAATTTTTTGCTGAGCGAATACATAGGTGTATTATTCACAGAATAATAAACCAAAAGGGTATAAAAATAGGTTTCGAGTGATTTTTTGAGGTTTTAGTGAACACGAGCTTGTGATGTATCGTTTTCCGTGTTTTTTAGGGCGGAAAGACTAGATATATGAAGAAGAGAAGAAATATGAAGATATATGAAGTTGATTTTGACCAAAGAGTGAAGAATTGAGGTTGCAACAAAGGTTAAGCTCCCCCAAATTCATTTTTTATTAGTCAAAAACCTGGGAAATTGCCTGAAATCACCATAAATTTGAATAGTAACACTAAAAGAAGTATTAGCAGGTGAATCAAGACAATGGGATGGCACTATCAATGTTCAAAAATAATCTGTTTAAAAAAAAGCCGAGCCTAATTCGTGTTTTTGGGGCCAAAATTTGTGGAAACCATAAGAAATAGCCATTTCAATTACTGCGCATGCAAGAAACAATAAATGAACAGCCAACATTTCTGTACGTATGTACAACATGGAATAAACCCATGTGACAAGGACTTTGCAGCGTTTTTTCACTCAACGATAACGTTGTGGAGCCCGTATATTCCTTTGCGATTATGTCAGCCCACGCTCTTGTTGTTGCTTGTTGTGGCAGGGATGGATTCCTCTTCCGCTCCCCCGTATTCCTGGCATTTTTCATATTTATCCTTCTGGTGTTACGCGTGAAGGTCGTAGACGTGGACTCGGCTGACAACTTCCCTTCACACTGTTTCCAGGCTTAGGACTGGCTGCGTTTTGTTTCACACAGCGCAGGCGTGTTTAGAAGTTGTATGATTAGGGAGCATTCATAGCCAAATTGATAAAAATCAGTCTTATATACTGTATACACCCGAACGAAAGAGTTTTTTTTTGCGAAATAGTTGTGTCTCTTGTTTTGTGGTCCTTGAGTTGACAACTCTGGTTAAGTATATAATCTACTTATATCCTAATTAGCTCTAGTCTATCCTGTGCAGTGCATCGGGCACCGCATCAATCCCTTTATCACAATAATTGCCAGTTACCGCACCTTAGGATTACTCAATCGTTTTGTAAATTTAAGAGAGGCTTGAATGACTTCCTTGCCAAGCAATACACGGAAAATGATCGTATATCCATAATTAGCTGATTTAATAACTAAATGTGCTGTCCCTGTCTTTCATTGTAAATCCTTCCTTAATTGAAGCGTCATCACTCGTGATTATCCAAGCTTTAAAGTCTTTCGTCTCTGTCAGTAGAATAAGTTATATGTGTTACTAGCTGTGTACCCGCGCTTCGCAACGGTAGAACAGACACCCCCTTTAGGACAGGCCCCACTCATAACAGATACCACCTCAGGATTGACAAAGAGTGGTTGTTTGCTACCGTAAGCCACGGTTCAAGGGTGCGTCCCAAGTGAAAATTTTGGTCCTAAACCTTCCCAGATAAATTACGCGTCCAACAGTACCAGCCTCTACCTTCTACGTTCAGCCGTTCTCATTTATCGATGCCGAGACAAACAAACAGACTGACACTGTTTTATGATATATTATACTATTTGAACCGACGCGTGTTGCTGCGATTTAAATGAATGGAGCCAACGGTCATGTATTTTAATATGCCTGTATACCCCCCCTCCTCAACTGATCAGAAACCTTCCCCAATGCCAACCCTAACTGCCTTTAACCCCCCCCCCCCCCGTATCCTATGAACCCTCCCTACCTGGTTGGAAACATTCCTCAATGTTCACACAACAAATTCCCAAAGTTGCACTCCAATTGGTCAAGTAGTTTTGACATTTCTGTAGACCCCCCCCTCCCCTCTCATAACCTGTACCCCCCTCCCACTAACATCCTGATTGAAGTACCACTTGAATGTACTCGTCGAGCTGAATCCAGAATCTAATTGCAATCGGATTTACGTCCAACCGTTCAAAGTTATTATAAGCATAAACGTCCTCATAGAAGTGATTATAACACGTTTTTTAGTAGTATTTCATTCATAGCGTTTCAACGGATGGACAGATTCAAATGCGGATTTTTCATAAACCTTCCCAGATAAATTCTGCGTCAAATGGTACCAGCCGCAACTTTCTACGTTCAGCCGTTCTCAATTGATGCCGAGACAAACAAACAGACACTGTTTTATTATATATGAGCCGCTGGGAGGAAAAGTGGTCCAAACGCATTTAAGGCAAATTTCGGAAAATGAAGGTTTTGCGTTTTAGCTTATGATAAATACGTACCAACAGAATTGTGCTTAATTTTTTCTTATTCTCAACCACAGGATGTTAATAAAACGTGGTATAAAAACAATATTGATTATTTTTCACAACAACTAATTTTACTGGCTCCATGAAGTTACAGTACCACTTTTCCACTTTGCTTTTCTCCAGATGCTGAGGAAACGTGGTACAACTCCATGACTTGTACCACTTTTCCACTCAAACCTTTAGCGCACTCAACTTCAACGGTGCTATTATACACTTGAAATGCTTCTAAAATTGCCATCTTTGACTGTTTTTGACCTTGATAAGATAGGGGTTACTGAAAGAAAATCACAATCGTTGGTTCAAAAATTTAATCCTTCCTTCTTTTTTTTTAGTTTTTTTAATCAAAATAATAGGTAATTAGCGTTTTTAATCAAAATAATCAGCAGTTTTAATCAAAATAATTAATAATAATCATAATAAAGTTTCAGGATGCCTCAGACGTTTCTTCCCAATCTGCTGTGTGGTAATTTCTGTCGAATTATTCATTTTTTCTTGAAAACAAATTAGGTATGATCCTCACAGACACACACTAGGTTACAAACTTCATTAAAACTATGTACTTTTACGTCGTCTGCACGTACGTTAAGATTGCTTGAAACTGATAACGAACGATTGCTTGAAGTGATAGTGAACGTGTGGTTCACAGAAATCAAACGGGTGCGAGGGGAAGCGTCAGCCTTGAGTTGTACCACTTTTCCTCAGGGCGCGCGATGTTTCGTCTAGCGGAATAACATAATGGCGCAATCTCTTGATTACCGTTCGAACTAGAGTCATACCACTTTTCCTCTGAATGGAGAACAACCTAAAGAACACCAAGAATGGTCTAACTCAAAATCGAGAAATTTTCAGTTAGACCACTTTTCCTCTCAGCGGCTCATATGTATAGATGATGAAAATATTTTTGTAACTACGCTTTTTAATTAGCAACTCCTGATCTCCGGACAATTTTCTAAATTTTGGAGATCAGAAACTGCCAATACTCCTACTGCTTTTAATGTATAATAGTATCAAATAATACTTATAACTTATTATTGCAAGTATCAACGTCTTCTCTTCTTGTGAATAAAGGCTTTTTTTAAAAACCTACCTATTGTAGTAGGTACTTAGGTAACTACCCTTGTGTTGTTTTTTTGTTATACGCTTGTATAACAAAACCGTCTAGAAATGAAGTCTAACCCCAACCATCAACAACTTACTGTATAATGGTTTTACAAAATTATCCAACAAAATGACAATAGTCATTTTATTATTTCAAGTTTCAAAATTGCTTTTATTCATGGAAAATACAAAATACATAGTTATAATTGCAATTAGTAAGAAAATAGAAAAACTATTTTCGTTATTATATTATAATAACGAAAATAGACAACGCGAACAAAACAAAACTGGTTATTTAATAATATGTAGTAACGTAGTAAGAAATGCCCACGCACAGGTTTAACCTTTGTGGGTTCTATTGCTGATATATTATGAAAAAAATTTAATAATTTAATAGTTTTTCTATTTTCTTACTAATTAATGTAAATTAATATTATTAATAATTAATAATATTAATAATTATTAATAATTAATAATTAATATTATTAATTATTAACATTTCCAATTATAGCTTAAAAGTTAGGCAGAATTTTACATGAGTTGACTCATCTCCTCATCTGTTACGCTCTCCAAAGCTTTGACTTAACTGTTACACTCTCCAATGCTGATAAGATAAAATAAATGTAAATATGTGTACTAGGTATGTCAGTTTTAATAAACATATCTGGTGGGATTATTATAAAAAAACCACAGTCATGCAGCATGGCTATAAGAGCGAATTTTCGAAGTTTTCGGCATCTTCCTCCTCCGCCTAAAATTTTCTGAAAATTAATTTTCGGTCAATGTTTTCCCAACTTGATACCATACAAAATTAAAACAGGAGTAGTTTTACGCAAAGTAAAATTTGGGGTGGAAGGAGGGGGAGGGGGAAATCAAAAATGTTTTGAATACCAGAAGAGTAGGTATTGGGTACGTAGGTAACAAATTTTTTGTTCCATTTTTTGCCGAGTAACACCTCGGTTTGTAGATTTTCCAACGCTGAACACGATGGTGAAGTCAGAATTGCGATATCCCATTCCGTTATCAGATTAGAGCAGACGAACCAGGAAGAACATCTCAAGAAATAACCACGTTCCTTCATCTTCAAAGTGCTCCAGTTTGGGAACGGAATGAGATATCGCAATTCTGATTTCACCATCGTGTTCAGCGTACAAAAACCTTTAAAATGAGGTGTCACTTGTCAGACTTTTTCATTTTGGGAATTTATGGGTAATTTTCCCCCCCTAAAACTCCCCAAAACTCCCCCTTAGGGTGACCCGATTCTGCCCATCTTCGAACTTAGCCTGTCGATTGCCAAGACAGATTTTTCGTGCAAATTTGAACTTTTTATCTCAATTCTTTCGAGAGTGATCGTCTGGAATGACACATACATATATAAATATATATATAAATATATAAATATATAAATATATATATATAAATATATATATAAGAAATGTCTTCGCGACACGGATGTTTGTTTTTTGTCTGAGAGGAGACGTAATTTATATATACATATAATTTTTGGTGTCTTTCGGCAGGGAATTCAGGATGGTCTGAAACGGATTTTGGTATAAAAATCTTTCGGAAATTCGAGTTTTAAAAATTTTGGACCGAGAACAATAGCTTCTTTTTCTTCGAAAATTCGCTAAAAAATTCTGGTATAACTTAATAATTCCCAGTATGTTATAATTTTTCTACAATCCATTGTTTGAGCTCATTTCGTCGTTTGACATTGAGAGGTATCTCCAACAAGTGAACTGGGAGATGGTTTAGTATATTAGGACCACGATAAGGTGCTTGAAGGAACCCTAGCTGACTACTTCTACGCGGGACAATAAAAGTGTTGGGGTTCCTTGTAGCATGAGTTGATTTAGACTTGATGAGTAGTAGGTAACTGTCTCTTAATGAAATATTTTGCAATTTGAACATTTAAACAGGCTATTTATTATATACCTAACCCTGGTAAATGTACTACATTACTTCAATTGTGCTTATCCCCTAAGGCCCTAAGATGTTAAGATTAGGCTTACATTGCTGCTTTCTTTTATCAAAGAAGGTAAAGAAATGGGTAAGAAAAAACACTAATCGCAGATCTGGGAGAAACCGGGCTGGGATGATTAGTTCCAACCTTCTTCAACAGAATGCGTCCTTCCCGTCCCGTAACCTTCTTACCAAACCTTCCTCTTTGTTTACATTTTTATTGACAATTTCAACGCCCAGCCTTATTTCTCGCTAATCTTGATCGTATTTTCCTTTCTTTCGTCACGTTATACAACTTTCTTTTCATTTCCGTCCACCTCCTTGAACAGTGTTAAATGAAACTGGCATCATGCGGTTAGTCATTGTGTTAATCGCAGCTTTCGCCTCTGTCATAAACGCTGCGGATCAGTGTTCTGTAGTCAACGCGAATCAGAGAAAAACATCGTTTCTCGAAAGGGTTCAAGCCTTGAACGGCAAAAGGTGAGTTTTTGCGTTTCCTAAGCAATTAAAGTAAAGTTTTAAAAAACCCCGAAGCGAGTGGAATGCATTGTGAAATGATCATGCAATAATTGTGGTCCGCGTCAAAATATGTCTGAATTTTACCCTACAGCTGTTCCCTTATATGGTCATATCAGCCGTTCGATTGTTTCCCGTCGGATCCCTCGTCGGGAAACGAGGTGGAAAGTGTAACGAATTCAAAACGATCATAGATTAATATTGACACTCGGCTCATTTGAGTACGCATACTGACGTACCTACTAGGCATTTGTGTTTAGTCATCTCGTTAGAAAACCTCGATCCACTTACCTACTAAATAACGACATTTAGTTCCTATCTATAAAAGTTCCTAAAAAAATTAAAAAATAGTTCCTATCTAGTGTTTTTTTTTAATAGTACCTGTCAGTAGTTTCCGCCTACCCTGAGTTTGGCAGTACAGCTACTTGTTGGCAAACCTTATCAACAACTGAATAGAACACAAAACTATCGGTATGTAGGCCGGCCCATTGTTGTTATATACATAGGTATTATGAAGCTAGTTACTTGTATCGAGGGCTGGTGAGTTCCTAGGGACAAAAAGTACGACCTCAAATAAAAAAAATAGCTAAATTTGGAGCATTTATTTGATTTTACAAACAAACCAATAAACAGCAATATAGGTAGTAAGTGTGTACACCTGCTATACAAAGCCCACTAATATATACTCGTACATACGGCCTCAGTCTGAATTGATACTCGGAGGGCGAACGTGAAAGTAGGTACCATTAGTAGTTTTTGAAATTTCTTCTAGTTAACTGGGTAATTAGTTGAACTGGACCAAAATTGGATTCAGATCATGTTTTTAAATGTTGTGCAACGCTAGGAGGGATCTATATTTTTATACCTGTAATTTTTTTAAAATGAACGTTATGTAAATAAATGCCTATTTATTTTTTATGGAAGAAGGTAGATAGTACGAGTAGGTTACTAGATGAAAGTAAAACTTTTCCTGGAGCACTGCTCAACTACAGACACCTTAACAATATTATACTATATTAGTATACTACTTTTGGTAATTCTGAGCAATTACTTGGTCAACCCCAAACTTTTTCATATTTTACTACGATAATGTAGAGATGTATGTGAAACTAAAAAAACATAATTTAGGCCCCGGAAAGTTAATATATGGTATATACAAATAGAAATTACCTCAGTAATCGCCGGGTTCAACGTCCTCATCCGAGTCAGCGGCAACTGGATCAGTGTTCTGTTGCGATGGTTCCCCGTTGTAAACTTCACCGATAGCACGAAACAAATGGTGTAGTCTTTGTTTGTAATCGTTATGTTTCCGTTTGAACATGAACTCAGCAAGGTGGCCAATAAAATGGTGTTTTGTGTTGCCGAACCTCGGAACGTTTCCCCGCACTTCTCTCCACAAACGCTCAATATGTTGAGTGTGTGCTCCCGTGTCTGGGTCAACAAAATTGTACGTGTGGTTGACGGTCAAATGTGTAAGCGGGGCTTGAATTATATGTTTCTTGCTTTCTGAGAACATCCTTACGACCGTAGTAAAATATGAAAAAGTTTGGGGTTGACCAAGTAATTGCTCAGAATTACCCTACTTTTTATTGGTCCTTGAATCAACGTTTCTATTCTAATATCTATGCACTCATTTACAGTTACTTATTATCGTCTCTAGGTAAAAGTACTTTCTGCACAGCGACCCTTGGGAAACAAGATAATAATTATGTACAGTTACCTACATAACACGCATACACACACAAGGCATAGGTGCATCACATAGAGCGTACATTATATTATGAAACTATAAAATAGTAGGTTCATGAATATACAAAAGGGTAAATACAAATCCTAGACGGTATTCCGTTTTGAATAGTAGGTAGGTACCTACCTTGTTACAACTAGAATTAATACAAGAATAGATTTGTTGTCAGTGTAGTTATGTTAGTCCTGAAGAATGAATTTCGTTGTGGTCATAGAAATCTCACTTCAAAGTTCAACTGTCCTCCTAATCCTAATGTCATCTAATGATGTGCATAACTATCTATGTTTATGTTTAATGGTATTAAGCCGTTTTGTAGTCCAATTAACTCAGTTATCAAACATAATAAACGTCAGTCGCCAAACATTCTCGAGGAATCCGTCGTCACTAGCTGAATATAGTATTCTCTTGACGGATTCATGTGGAAGATATGGGAATTTTACTTCTACTACTAGAAATAACCCTTTAGATTCAATACAAAATAAAGTTCGGGTCCGTCTGTGTAATGGGCAATTTTCATGGGTTACAAATTCTGTTTAATGACGGAATTAACACTTACCTACTGACCACATAATGAGGTTTCGGAAATTTTAGGCAGAGTATGTGAAATCTGAATTCTGGGTTCCCACTAGAAATGTAAATCGCTGAGTAGTTCAACTCAAATCCCGCTTAGAGCACTAGTGCATCACTTCAGAACCGCAATAGATGGATGGATAGAACCAGAAATGTATAAATCAAATTTTTTAAAGGCCTCAAAATCGAACTGAGGGGAGGTTCAAAAAATGTCACAAAGGTTCTTGAAGGTTGCCAGGAAGGTTTGCCATTTCCAATGTTGGGTTGTTGGCAGCATTGAGAACCTTCGCATCTGAAGCTTCAAGCTTTGCTCCTACTCCTTGTGCCAACAACCAATCAGATGTCTATAGACCTGACACGTCATTTCTTGCCACATCTTTACTTTTAATCTCCCTCATTTAAAAAATACCGCTTATTTTTGAAAACAGTCTACCAACTGCCATTTGTTAGAGTTCTGAATATTTTTTTCCAAAAAAAAAATCTTGTAACGCAGGTAACATTTTCTTGTTACCTATGTAATCCGGCATTTTCTTGTAACATTATTAATGCAATATTTTCTTGCTATAACAGGCAACATTTTCTTGTTACCTATGTAATCCAAAGGATATACTTGGTGTACGACTGTAACGTTTTTCCTACACGTTCAACCTAATTCATTGCAGCTTCAGCGTCGTCGATGGTAATGCTACATATAAAATGAAATGGTGTGGAGACGTGAGCACTCAACCCAAAGCCGCTGTTATCAAAGACGTCCTGAAGGAAGAGCACGTCATTGGACGGTATAACGAAACTGACGTCATAACTATAGGTATGATTAGTAATAGAACTCTGAATTTGAATGTTCACGGTTCAAAGCATGTTCTGTATTCCCAAAGATTTTCCTTCAATTTTGGTTAATTATTTTCAATAATGAACCATTGGAATCGAGCATGAAAAAAAAAATTCTTACCCCCCCTCAAAATTTGATGGTTTACGTTTCAAGGTATGTAGAATCCAAAACTGCAATAAAAATATTTCTGTCTGTCCGCCGTACGCCGTACGGGCCACTTTTCTTAGTTACCATGAAACAAAATTGATGAAATTCGGGTTATAGGTTCCGTTCGGCGTCTAGTTGGTCCTCGAAGCTCGACGTTACTGTGAAGCTGGGTTCACATGGTCGCGTAAACGCTCAAAAGCGTAAAGCGTAAAGGCTCCTGATTGGCTACCGCCTAGTTGATGGGGGGGGGAAGCGTCAACGCCGAGTTCACTTTTGGAGGTGACTGTAGCGTATTGGAAATGTAGATATTTTGAGCGTTTACGCAGGGCCCATCCAAAATGGCGGATCCGTCACAGCTGATCTCCCACATCTTCCGGTAGACGAAAGACTCGAAAGACAAAACAACGCGGGAAAACAACAGCTGGACAGTTCTCCCGAGGCGCATTGCGCATTGGCGTTACGCCTCCATGTGAACCAACACTCGCGTTTTCAGCTTTTACGCGCCTCCCACCCTCGCCGCCTACGTCGATTACGCTTTTGAGCTTTTGAGCGTTTACGCCACCATGTGAACCCAGCTTGAGTCATCTCTAAGGGGTTCAAAATAGGGGTTGAAATTTTCAAAACGCCTATACCATTTTTTTACGTGAATATTTTTACGGTTTTAAATAGTTCTTGAACTTGCGAGTTTTTTAAGACCATCCGGAGCATCGTACGTCCAGCCGTTCGTTCACAGTAAAGCTGGGTTCACATGGTCGCGTAAACGCTCAAAAGCGTAAAGCCTCCTGATTAGCTACCGCCTAGTTGATGGGGGGGGAAGCGTCAACGCTAAGTTCACTTTTGGAGGTGACTGTAGCGTATTGGAAGTTTAGATATTTTGAGCGTTTACGCGCCGTAAAGCGTGTGCAGTAGACCCCCCGCGCAGGGCCCCATCCAAAATGGCGGATCCGTCACAGCTGATCTCCCACATCTTCCGGACGAAAGACTCGAAAGACAAAACAACGCGGGAAAACAACAGCTGGACAGTTCTCCCGAGGCGCCTCTTGCGCACGTTAGCGTTACGCCTCCATGTGAACCAACACTCGCGTTTTCAGCTTTTACGCGCCTCCCACCCTCGCCACCTACGTCGATTACGCTTTTGAGCGTTTACGCGACCATGTGAACCCAGCTTTAGGCCCCGAAGTTTGCACCGACAGGCATTTTCGACTCCAGTGTGAATGAAATTGTATACAATTCAAACCAAATCTCGTAACCAGAGACGCGCCCACAATAGGAATTTGTGAATACGGCCAATCATTGGTAGGGATCACCTGATTATATTGGCGGAGTATGAAGTCGAGTTGGTTGTTCTGTGATATTATTTCATTTGAAAAATGATGGCTCTTTTGGAGTTTGTTGGTAGGTAGTGAAACTTGAACAAACGTTGAAGTATTATTGATGGATAAATTATTACTACGGTAAATCATTACTCAACGGTAAATTATTACACAACGGTTCATTATACCATCTACGTAGAAGGGGCTGGAGTTTTTTGGTAGGTACTTTTGCAACTTTTTTCACTCCTCATCAACAATTTCTTTTCAGAACTTCATTATGTGTGTTTCTTTTTGTTAGGTACTGTTTGTCATCGGCAGAATTATTTTAGCAACATTTAACTCGAGATTTAGGTAGGGACCTAGTAACGAGTACGGGGTTAGGTACCAACCTACGGAGGGTCTGCGATCTACATAATATGTATAGAATAGTACATAATCATATTATATAGACGGGTTATCTATACATAGAGCTGTGATCTGTAACAGAAGGGTATTCTATACAAAATAATAAACCGTTGTGCAGGGATTTGCAGCGTTTTTCCGAAAAAGACACATTTTGAATTGCATCTTTTGTCGTGTTTCCATAATGAAGTTGGTTTGTTTTGTTGTTGTTATTTTCAAATTGGGTTCTGGTTTTGTGCTGTTAGTTTGTAGGAGGAGTACATTGATTACCTAACGAAAATATCCAACCACTACAGTCCAGTCTGATAACCGGGCAGATAGGGGCCGACAAGCTGTTGTATTATCGGAATTCCTAACTACTGAGGGTTCCATTTAAACCATGGCAATAGGTCATACAGGGCAGGAAAACTAGAAGTGTCATGTTTATAAGTACTACAAAATATTTATTCTACATACGAATATCATTATTATAGGCCCTATTAAATAACTTGTAAATATTATAACACAGTACCTACAGCAATTTAGTGTAGGTACCTATTATATACATACTGTTGTATTTTAAGAGTAAAATAACTCACCTAAATGTAGTTTAGATGTAGGAATAAGGAGCCCAACGGCCTCCTCAGGTGGAATAAACCGGTTCCCGTGAGATCACCGAAGTTAAGATACCTCGAACATGGTTAGTACTTGGATGGTTGACTGCCGTGACACGTCCAAGCATGACCCATGTAGCTGTTGGGCGAACGGCTCTCCACTCACGGTCCTTAACTTGGGGATTTCAGTTTACTGTAAGAATAAGGATACAAGATTTCGCTATTCTCCCTCCCATCCCACGAGCTTGTCGGTTTACCGAACCTGTCAGACTGGCAGATTTAGACTGTCGAGTTTGGGCTGCACGTATTTTGTACTGCCGCTCAGAATATGACTCACTCCTGTTCTTCATTGAATTTTTTACCTACCTGAGCCATGTTTAATTTGTTTCCCTACCTATTTTACCTCCAACTTTGTCAGACCCGTCAGTTTTGCATTGAAAATTGGAGGAAAAAATTGAATGAGTTCTTATGAATATTCACGAATTTACCTGGTTTCCAAAATTACCTACCTTCATTGTGAGGTCACACTATGAAAACGAGCTCAAGTGGTGTCGCCACTCGAAGGGAACGCTTTGCCTGCATGTGCGTAGACTACTTTGGAAGGCAGTGCGAACGGAAGTGATGCCTATCAATCTATCAATTAGACGATTATGAGGAGGATTTTTATAATTTGAGTGGAACTGGATTCCATTCTAAGAATTTTAAGACCAACCGCACTGTCCTACGATGAACAGTACTGTGAGCTTCCGAAGTTTTGACAAGTGACGTCACACTGGGAGGGATGCAATGACATCACTTGTTGTCAAAACTTTGAAAGCTCATGGAAAAAGAACTACTCATCGTAGGAGGGTGCGGTTGGTCTCGAAATTCTTTAGAATGGAACCTACTTTAATTTAAAAATGGAAAAATAATATAAACCGAAGTACTCATCATTCTAATGGTAACTATTTCCGATAATCTAGGAGGATGGAATATCGTTACTTTTGCCGGCGGTGATTTCATCAATTCCACCGACCACTGCAATGCTACGCAGTGGAAAGCTGTGATACTCATCGAATGTCACCCGGGAACCGTTGACGTAAGACGATAGTTAATGTTTTATTAATAAATTTTTTATTAAAAATAACCTAGTTATAATACTCGTTTTGGCATGCTGTCACGTTCTACGGTTTCGAAAATACTCCCTGATCAGTTATTTATGTAGATTTACGAGACATTTCGAGCTGTTCAAAGTACTTGCTGAGTATTGTTTTGGATTTAATCTCTCAGAACAGCATACCATTGAGCTATAAGTATTGCTGTAGTATCAAAATAAGTTGGACTGTATCGTGCAGTTCCAAAAAAACAGAAAACTTATGGTGTAGTTATAAAGGTTTTGTGTGAATTAGCTTTAGGTATAAATCACTGAACTAAATGAGGAGCGTCTGAGCAAAACCCCACGTATCACGTGTTGCAAAATTTTCAGAAAACGCAAAAAAAGTTTTCTCGAGTATGCCTCGTGGTATTTTATAAATTTTTAAAAAATAATATTGCCTTAAACTCCTACAGTCGCCCGAATATTGAGTTTCATATCAATACACAGTCAATTTTCAGTTTCAAATTTCAATCAGTTTTCAGTTCCAAATCAATTTACAGAAAATTAGGAAAAAGGAGATAAAATTTTGACATGTGGGGTTTTGATCAGACACATGCTGGATTTGTGTGGTTTTTCTCTTATGGAAATGATCCTTCACTATTTTCAAACAATTCTTATTATTTGATACCTGCAATAAATTACCAACAACTAAATGAACACTGGAGAGGGAGCTATCTCATAGTTCCAGTGTCGGCGTTTTCAAAAGAAAATATTTTAGAGAAAAAAGTTGTTTTTTAGCGGAAATATGATGTGTAAGTAAAAAAATTGAAATGCTCTACTCATTAAAAATAACTTTATTAAACTTGTATAGGAACTCTCGTGTTGAGAAACAAATCATTTTTGTTCAAAAATCTATTTACATTTTTTCAAATTCAAAATAGAAAAGTGGCATTATTTTTTAAATGCTTATATCTTCATAATGTTCATAGCTTAATAATAATCATGTTCATAATTTAATTATTAGCTATGTAGTATTTTAAACAACATAGCTTCTATTTTTGATAATTTTCTCTCTTTCTTTTCTGTTATTACTGTTATTATAACAAACAGTGGTTCTTTTTTATTTCTGCTTCCAACAATTTATATTTCACTCTTTTTTTAATGCATTTTATTGTTTAATAAGTAACATTAAAATGGGGTATGCGCATTGGTCACCAAAGCAGTTTATATTATTTTTAATGAAACTAGGTTCCATTCTGAGAACTGACTCCAACCGCACTCTCCTACGATTACTAGTTATTTTTCTATGATGTTTCGAAGATTCCAAAGGTTCCTACGTCACAGGAGGCTGAAGGGGGCCTATGTAGCGTGGAACTCTTATTGTTAAATCAAAATGTGCACTTTTTTAAATAACTTGAGGCAATTTTTGAGGCTTTTTCTCCTGATGACCATTGCTGTAAAACGATGAGTAGGTTCCTACCAGGATTTCCACTTTCCCTCATTCAAGTGAATAATTATTGGATTGTGTTCGTTTGTTCAGAACTTGACGTTGGTCGACTCCATGAATGCCGGATGTTTCGCAGTATTCCATCTTAACACATCTGCCGTTTGCCCCGTGGCTCCAACCCCACCCGCACCTCTCCCGCCACAGGAACACACAAGTAGATGGACAGTGTTTTTCATGTTGTAAGTTCCTTCTTTTATTGTACTTCATTACAACACAACCAATCGTTAGTGATCACTGAAAAGCGCTCGAATAATGTTACACTTCACGTTGAGTACAGATAACATAGAAAGCCGGATCCGCCAATTTTCAATGGGGCTCCGAACTAACAAGCTTGGCCGGTAGGGGCGCCACGGAGGTCAATACCGAGCTCAAGGCACCATCATTATCACATCACTTTCAAGAGATCGTATATTTTAAAAATATTTACTAATTTGCGACCATGTCTATTTGTTTTGTTCATGAAAGCAACAATAAAGACGGATACCGGTTCCCTTGGGATGAAGAGATTAGGAAAAAAGTGATACCTAGTGACAATTCGCAGTCTTCATAATATTGTGACCAGACCGGATTACGACATTTTAGAACAAAAATTTACCTAAAGAAAAAACGCTGCAAATCCCTGCACAACGGTTTATTATTTTGTATAGAATACCCTTCTGTTACAGATCACAGCTCTATGTATAGATAACCCGTCTATATAATATGATATGTACTATTCTACACATATTATGTAGATCGCAGACCCTCCGTAGGTTAGTACCTAACCCCGTACTCGTTACTAGGTACCTACCTAAATCACGAGTTAAATGTTGCTAAAATAATTCTGCCGATGACAAACCGTACCTAACAAAAAGAAACACACATAACGAAGTTCTGAAAAGAAATTGTTGATGAGGAGTGAAAAAAGTTGCAAAAGTACCTACCAACAAACTCCAGCTCCTTCTACGTAGATGGTATAATGAACCGTTGTGTAATAATTTACCGTTGAGTAATGATTTACCGTAGTAATAATTTACCCATCAATAATACTTCAACGTTTGTTCAAGTTTCACTACCTACCAACAAACTCCAATAGAGCCATCATTTTTCAAATTAAATAATATCACAGAACAACCAACTCGACTTCATACTCCGCCAATATAATCAGGTGATCCCTACCAATGATTGGCCGTATTCACAAATTCCTATTGTGGGCGCGTCTCTGGTTACGAGATTTGGTTTGAATTGTATACAATTTCATTCACACTGGAGTCGAAAATGCCTGTCGGTGCAAACTTCGGGGCCTTACTGTGAACGAACGGCTGGACGTACGATGCTCCGGATGGTCTTAAAAAACTCGCAAGTTCGAAAACTATTTAAAACCGTAAAAATATTTACGTGAAAAAATGGTATAGGCGTTTTGAAAATTTCAACCCCTATTTTGAACCCCTTAGAGATGACTCACAGTAACGTCGAGCTTCGAGGACCAACTAGACGCCGAACGGAACCTATAACCCGAATTTCATCAATTTTTTTTCATGGTAACTAAGAAAAGTGGCCCGTACGGCGTACGGCGTACGGCGGACAGACAGAAATATTTTTATTGCAGTTTTGGATTCTACATACCTTGAAACGTAAACCATCAAATTTTGAGGGGGGGTAAGAATTTTTTTTTTCATGCTCGATTCCAATGGTTCATTATTGAAAATAATAAACCAAAATACGTACAGTACTCCCGCTGTAATCCGGCATCTCAGCTCTCCGGCACTCCCAGTAATCCAGCGTTTCGTGGTCGAGTATGACCTCAACACTTGATTTGACTTTGGACTGGTGTCTGAGTAAACAAAGCGATGACTCACGCCCCACTCACTCACTCCGTCAGTCTTAGTCACGATCACACTGCATTTAGTGCTCATTCTGTTCCGCGTACACAGGTACATAAATATATGTACTGTATTTTGACATTGTGATTTCTACGTCAAGTGCTTAGTGTAGGATAGTGGTATCCGTGCAGAAAAAACGTAAACATAAAACTCTTATCTTTGTTAGATAAAAATTAAGTCCTATAGCGGCTGGAAAAGGGTGAAACGTTTACTAGTGTTGCTAACGAATACGGTTTTGGTCGAGCTACAGTTCATGACATAAGAAAAAACAGTGATAACATTTTTTGTTATCGATTTTTTCGCGTTTTTCTCCATATTTTCCAGTAATCCAGCATTTTTGGTAATGCCGCAGTGCTCTGGTCCGATATCTGCTGGATTACAGTGGGAGTACTGTAATTTCAAAATCAATGTAGTCTGATTTACAGTAGTATTTTCATAATGTCCGGTTTAAATTAATATGCTCGATGGGAGTGAACACAGAAAAAAGTGGTGACGTCACGCTGGAGTAGGTCATTTCGACTTTTTCAGCGCCACAAATAGATTCTAGGAAGCATGTAATGATGGTGGGCAATTTTCGTGGGTTACAAATTCTTCTTCTTTTAACCAAATTCTATGCAATCACGGAAATTGGTGTTTATGTGGAAAAGTCCAGGCAGGAAACGGGTGTGGAATTTGAGTTTCTGATATCCCACTAGATCAGTTAACTTGCCAAGTAGTTCAACTCAAATCCCGCTTAGAGCGCTAGTGCACACTTCAAACGATGTAAAGGCAATCGTTGGATGGATGGAACTGCACATCTATAAGTAAGTTGAAAAAACATGTTCTCAACATCAAACCAAGTTTATAAATATCACAACAAAGGTTCTTGAAGGTTGCCACAAAGGTTCGTGATTTCTAATGTTGGGTTGTTGGCAGCATTGAGAACCTTTGCCTCTGAAGCTTCCCTCCCTCCTCCTCTTCGGATCAACAGGGATCAGATGTCAATAGTACTGACACGTCATTTGTTGCCCATTTTTACTTTTAATCACCATCATTTAAAAACTTCCGCTTATTTTCGAAAACAGGCTTCTTTCTACCGTTTTTCCAAGAGTTCTGATTTTGTTTTTACAAATTTGACCCCAGTAACCCCTGCTTAATAGAATCACTTATGGCCAAAGCGATTTGACGCTGATAAGTGGGTGATTCTAATATGCAGGTACTTGCAATCAGTCGACTATGATGAGTTCTATCGCAATAACTCTGTATGTATTAACTGACTGACTTCACAAAACCTTTTGGATGTATTATTCGGCCTTGTTATCAGATTGAATAATATATCTATGGTTGGATGTATTTAGGGTCGTATCGTAATTTATTATTCGTATTTCAGGGTCATTACAGCTGGAATTTGTTACTTGGCTATTGGAATGGCATATAGAAGATTCGTACTCGGAGCCAAAGGATTCGAGCAGATACCAAACTACGATTTCTGGAGAGACCCTTGTGGCTACACTAGAGTAAGCTATAACGCCGAAAACTACGTATAGTACACTATTATGTCCCCCTGTTGTTATTTACCTCCCTGCCCCTTTCTCTTTGTCCCTTTGTACCCTTCATTTATGTAGGTAGTAACGGGTTTTCCATCGCCGATAAAGTTGCATTGGATCTCGTGGTAAGTATATTTCAATTGTGATCAGTAGAGGTAGTGCGAAACTGCGTCAAGTTTTCACGTACGGCCATGGGGAGTAGACCTGTCACTCATTTCATTCAATAGAAACAGTTCTGGAACTGCAACTTCAATATTCCCATAGAAAACCTGCTGTTCGTTCCACTGTGTCGTAACGTAGATCATTGATGATCGTTCCCATGTTTGTTGATTTATCTTCATTTTAACCTATACCATCTATATTTTTTTAAATTACCGGAACAGATAATTTTGCTCTTAGGTACTGAACGACCTCCCCAAAATTCCCATCGCTTACGTCGTAAATTGACCTTTTCGCTAACCCTGAGTTGTTATTGTATTCATTCGTCGGTTTTCTCTGATTTTATGTAACTGTTTTAATTGAATAGGGCCGCGATAGAGGAGACTTGCTTTTATAAGGAGGTGAGACAAGTTTAAACAGGTATTTGTGTATGCTTGAACGCACAGAAATGTAACTCCTAATCAAATGTTCTTGTAATTCAGCTAATTTTGTGTTACGTTGCTTCACTAACACGAATTGATTAATTTACATTAATGTTTGTACTGACCCACCGGCCTTATCAGGTGGAATAAACCGGTTCCCGTTGGATCACCCAAGTTAAGATACCTCGAGCATGGTTAGTACTTAGATGGGTGATTGCCGTGACAGGAGGTGACACGTCCAAGTAGGTCCCATGTAGCTATTGGGCGAACTCCTCTTCACTGAAGGGTTGAGGCAGTGATGAGTAGCCAAGTAAAGAGCGAAATGATCAGATCGAATTCTGATCCTCTCATTGGAGGACAGCTGATGACGTCTGTGATGCTGGCAGGGCGGTCGGACAGAAAGCCCCAGCCTGGAATGGCTGTGGCTTTACTTGTGTTTATGTTTCTACTGTTGGGCTTGGAATGTTGATGCAAATAACGAATTGTCTGCGTTTTAAAATCAACTACAGTGCTAATTTTGGGCTTAATGTGACGCTGTGAAAAATTTACGTTTGAGAAATCCTTGCTTCATCTAACATGCTACGTCATCGTCAGATGTATGTGACTTGGTCTCATTGAGTTATCTCTGGATCTCTGGAATAATGGGAACGTTTGAGTTATCGTTATATCACTGTAAAGATGTTTTAAACATGCATTATTACTTTATTATGGTGGCATGGTTTTTTAGGCAGTGTGGATTATCTTTTATTCAGAGTATCGATCAATGTTATATCACTGCTTATTCGTGATGTGGTGGTGAAGTTGTGGTAAACTGACGGGTGGGGGTTCGGTTCCTAACCTGCGTGGGGTAAATTTCAAATGTTCCTAGTTCCTGCCTACCTTTCTCACTAGGAGCAAAACAGTACATTTGATGAATACTGTTGTGCATCTTTTGGTTCATTTTGAGGCCAGTGAAAGTCCACAGTGACATGATTGGTTGGCACGAGTAAAGGATAATTGATAAAGTGGGAAGGATGCTGGAAACATGAAACTAATTTTAGATGTATGCCTGTATAAATAAAAAATTGGTAAATATAAATATTGACGTCGTTGAGTTAACCTTACGGTATCTCAATTCATTATTTATGGCTTAACTAGCATTTATGCACTTTACCCTGTCCGTGAGAAAATTTTGTTTCTCAGCCGGTAGTCGAGCCCGGGCCACTGGAGTCGAGGGGGTTCAAACACCAACGCCTTAGACCGCTCGGCTACCTTTGACGGCATGATATATGCCTGTATTATGGTATTTTTTTCTCATGTGAATCACTCCCACAAAATAATCCTTCTTCCATGGATCACCGAACTTGCTGTTTTGAAGTCTTAGACGGCTCACTGTACAGAGGCAGTTGGCATAGCAACCACCCGTTTCCATATGGCAGTGCTAGAAGTCCAGAATTTCAGTCTTTGCATCTGAATTTGCTTGCTGTGCTCTAGCACACTGATTTTCTAAACGTACTCATATTGTCATTTAGGAAATTTAAGATCTCATTACGTACTAGATTGTTTGAACATCTTTTTTTTTTTGTAAAGTTGGGTATACATTCCAACACGCTGAAGCATATTCAGGTGTGGCAGATACTCCATACTTTATTAATTTGTCACTATTGTTCCCGCCTTTTGGATTTCGTAATGTTATTCAACATTTGTTTTTGGATACCTGCATCGGACCATCTTTGTAATGACCACAAACTGCATTGACTGTCTGGAAGGCCAACTTGGTTATATTAGATGTTATCTTGTTAGTTTTTCCCTATTTTTCCCTCCTCCTTAATGGTCCACTGTAGAAATGCTTCCCTTGGGGAAATAAAATTGAGATTCAGGAGTGCTACGTTGCTGTGTTTGCTGCCTATGTCGCAAACGAGTTTCCCCGCAGGCTTCCTGTTCCTGGCAAGGTGGCCTCAATCACAGTTTTCCTCCGTTAGGGCGCAGTCCAGGCAGTCATTACCGTAGTTGGTCGGAATGCATGAGTCAGGTCCGTCCAGCTGGTTCTATTTCAAATGCAATCTTCCATTCTACAGGATTACTGTAACCGGAGGGACATGCAACGCAACGAACCCTGGTCCAACTCGCCCCGTGTGAACGACAGTGCCGACGAGCCACTTCTCCACCCCTAGCCCACCGCTGCGACACCACTTCTGCCACACTCGCTGCAATAAAGTAAATCCTTCAGGCACTCATCTCAGTGGCGCACTTGATATCGACTATTCGAATACATTTAGCAGATTTTAAAATAAGATAGGGGAAATTTCAAGGCTGGTTATGCCTAGGTCCATATTAGGCTCTACAAAAGTCTCTTCAGCGCATCACTTTTGTCTTCATTTTACATCCAACTACGCATCTTTATCTGTGATCACAGAAAGTTGACGGGTAGGCTTAAAACGTTCTGTGGGGTCTTGAGACGTCAGATTCGTCTTCAGTCCCAGCGTAATAATAAACGGGCCGGTACATCAAGTTCAAAACCTTCCTGCATAGTACAGTGAGCTGATGGACACCAACCAGAATAGATTGCCATTCTTGGGTTACGGCCCATCAAATACGTGTTCTTCTTGAGGCTCCCCGTTAGAAAAACACTGATCTAGAGATACCAATAAATTACTTCTAGGACATCTGTGTAACTCTCACTGCGTTAACCTTTCCGGCAATAATACCAGAAAACAAGATCTGTAACCCATTATCAGTTTCCTAGCATTGATCACCTCAAGCACTATCAAACAAAATGTTTCATAATTATTCGAATGTGTGTTAAGTAGACAAATTTTATGTTGCAGCTTGCTCGCGTATCTCAACTATTTATGTAATTTGCCTTTCCTTACCACCCGTAATCTCCCAAGTTATTTGATCAACAAAAACACCAATCAGATTCACCGGCAGTCTTCCCAAGTTTGATCCAAGGTGTTCTATTCGACTTATTTATGCGTTTCCGTCATGTTATTCGAGCCTAAACAATTCATTCCACAACTTGCGTTGGTAGGTTTCATAAATCTGATCCTTTCTAGATTGAAATCAGAAAGCTTCACTTCGCCACTGACAGACTGATAGGTAGATAAGCATTTCCTTCGATTCCTCAAATCCGATTTTTCAGGTTTTAGTAAGACTTTTCCCCACAGTATCTTAACGTATATCAAATATATTATTAGGTATCTCGTTTCCTTGTTAACGTTATTAGGGATGCTTCGAAGCTCTCCCTTCGGGTACCTATAGATAAAAACTTCCTCGTTTCGGATCCTTAGCATTTTCCATGGTATGTTACACTTGTCGACCTTACTGACCTAAATACCTAGGTGGATATCACTTTCCCAACCTCAGCGTTTAAACTTTATGTTTCATCTAGATATTCTCCTAAATGTGTGGTTCAATACCTCTTGAGTTTATTATACACTTAAAACCTACCAACCAAGTTCATGATTTATTTATTGCACGTCGTACATGTCAGCTCTGTGCCTATATATTATACTCAAATGATGTTTCTTGCGAACAAAACTAAATATTATGTATTCAGTAACATTTTTCTGTAATCAATGGACGAAACCTCATGATGGTGTGGCTGTATGATGAAAACTAATGGGACTTGAATTTTTCATTGATTTCTAGCGTAAGTGTGGGATGTAAAAAAAATCCAAAATTGTGATTATCACAAAATGATCTTCCAGTCATGCATTTTGGAAACGAAAAGAATGGAACAGTGTAACGTTAATATTGTCGATTAGGTACTGAATTTCGGCAAAGTTTTGGAGTCAGTCTTTCCTATGATAGGAACTTATTTTGTCATGTTGGTAACATTGGGCTCAGCGGGAATCAGCTGCTTCGTTCTGATACTGATATTCTCTTCTTAGTAACTAAGGTCTATCGAATTTCATGTGGATACACACAAATTCATTATACATAATAATATGATGATATATAAATAGCCTGCTGGAACTTCTGTTATTCTTACCTGGGCCCAGTCAGCCTTCTTGAAATCCTGGTTTGCTCAGTGTTACCAACAAGACAAATAATATTAAATATTATTTGTATCTTAACGCTAAACACGGTGTGTGGTGCTTTATACTTTCTCGCTCTGTAGTAATATGTCCTAATGAATGGGTCTTTGTGTTACTTTCCTTCTGATATTGTTTAAACTTCCTTATCTCTTGCCTTCGTGCTTTATATTTCCTCATTTATTTTTTAAGGAATATGTTCCAAGGAATGGATCATTGTGTTACTTTCTATCTGATATTGTTTAAACATCTCATCTCCTCTTGCATAATGTGCATTTTTAATGATTAATTATTTTCAGTCATGTACCTTTCCTATGTTAAATCGGATTCGAGGACACGCTCGTCTATTTACGTGTTGAAGACTTACCATATAAAACAGAATCTAAAGCAAAATGAATATTTTTATGCAAAATCAGTTTTGGTTCATTATGGCTATGATCCAAAACAGACAATAATTGTAATTGTTGAAAATTATATTTTTTCCCCTCTTGTTTGTAAACAACATCTTGTTGTGCCCACCTGCCTATTCCATTAGTCAACATTTAGTAATGCTAGCTAAATATATCATCATTCAAAGGCTAACAAATGTTCTAAAAAATAATGTTAGCATGTTATGTACTTGTAATTGCTATAATTGCTTTGCTGTGCATTTGAGTTTGGTTGAATCTTTGTGTGGCTAATTTACAAAGATCAATTAAGTGACAAATACATATATGTATTTTCGATTGAGCATTGCTATTATGCAATCACCTACCTACCACGTTTTCGGATCGGAAACATTTTTATGATTTAAAAAAAAAAATGGCTGTTCGTATATAACGGAAATTCTACAAGACTGTATTTGTTAATATTATGAATTGACTAATGAATTTATTTTATACGTTTGTGACTTCTCGGAAGAGCTTATTTCAACCAAACTCAGCTGCTATGAAAAATTGTATTTCATTGTCAATTTTATTCGTTCAATTCCTTTCATTCGTTGTTAAAAATACTGAAAAAATTTAAAAAATCACCTAGTAAATAACATCTTTCTAGTCAAATTTGTATGGAGTTTAAATTGTGAAATAAACATTGTTTAAATTTAAAACGGAGTTTTTTGTGTGTAAATTTTAAGCCTAAATCTATCAGTTAGGCTTGGCATCAGGCTTCTGCAGGTAAAAATATGACGGACAATTTATTTAGACTTTTCAATGGTAGTATGCTTAGGCGGTACTAACTCAAATGAAAGTTGGCAATAAGGAGACGGATTCCTATTTTCAGCCTTAGCTGAAAACTTTCATTTCGTTGGTAAACTCATTGTAATACACAACATAGAAAACTTGGGGTACCTACAGCACTTGGCAGAGGTTTCAGGACAGATGTCCATAAATGGCAGGTAATTTGTACAACTTAGGTTGAAAATATTAGGTACCTAGGTACTTATAAGATGGATCTGAAAAAAATTTGTCTACGAATCTAGGAAGGTACCTTTCAGGGTAGTAGAACAACAGGTACCTACCTCTCTGTTCCTTCGTGGCTGTGTGTTCCAACTTGCCTTAGGAATTAGTTCTATACACAGATAATTTGAAACACTGCCATTATTTAATTATAATAATACATAGTATCTCTACCAGGGAAATCACGCCATTTTTATCCTTCAGTTCAACAGTAATTGCCCACGGCATCGTTAAGCGCCTTAACGTGTTTGTTATCTTAGACAAATTAAAACTGGAAGTAACAAGGTTTGTCGGTATTATTTTCATATTAGGCGTCTAGTTTTGGCCAAGGGAACCCATTTCAGGGTAGGTAACTACTGAAGGGAATTCTCATTACTTTTTAGGGGATAACTTGTGAAAGCGTAAGGTTGAATTAAATAATCTCAAAAATTTGAATAATTTAGAGGTGTGCCGATACTCTCGGGTCGGGAATATGGAACCTAATCTCTCGGTGGAACCGTTCCAGGCGGCTCAAGTTACTGATAGCAGGTAGACGTGTGCCGATACTTTTGGAACCGTCTTCCGTGGTTCCACGTTCCCGATCCGAGAGTATCCGAATGCACTTTGGCACTCGCAGCTCTCTAAAGGTTCTCACACACTATCCGGTAACAGGACTGGAAACGCCGTGGGTAGGACGTGGGATCTGGGATGTCGCCGGCTGCTGCTGTCCCGTCCTGCGCCCACACTAGGCAGGACGTTCATCAACTCTCCTCCGTCGCTCGCCATGCTCCCCTCGTTTCAAGCAAGGGTGTGAAGGTGAATGTGGGGAAGGTAAACATTGGAAGGTGGAGGGGGAACGTCCTGTGACAGGCACCGCCGTTTTTCGCTTCGACAGTGATCGCGGCGTAACCTGTCCTGTGCCTACCCCCTGCCACATCCCACCTAGTTCGCTCATCTCCATCCAGATACATAAATGCGAAAAAATACGACCTGAGTCCCGCCACTGTTTCCTGTCCTGTTCCCACATAGTGTGTGAGAACCTTAAAGCGATCCCGTTCCGATTTGGCTGCCTTCTCGATCCTGTTCCTATCATCGAAACTCGCTGTCTGCCTTCGTTCTACACTGTGTCACCAATGTTCCTGCCTAGAACACGGTGTTACCCTTTCAACCACCGCCTCACACCTCCCCGCCTACCTCAATATCCTAATAATGGTGATAATAACCATTTTATTTTCCACACACCTGAACTTTCTTACATACGTATGTAACATGCAACAACACGAATGCAGCCTTAATTTACGAAATAAAAAAATGCCGATTTCATGGCTCCATTCCTACATAGAAAAGGAAGCTACTGTCGTAATGTCAGCTTTTTAGATCAATATTTTCAAGAAAATACCACAATAATTGCCAAAAAAACTTGGTTTTCAGCATTTTTTACATTTACCTTTTCGAAATGGCTCGAGATTTTGATGAAATTCACATGAGTTACCTACTCTTTTTATATGGACCTACAAGTGGTATCCAATACCCCTCATCTCCAGGTCAATACTCTAAAGGGCCGTAATCCAGCATTTCGGGTCTAAAAGGAAAGTAGTGAGAAGCATGGCATGAGATGTTTTCTCACCTAGGTTACCCTATCTGGAAATGCTTTTCGCGCAGGCACCTACAATGAAATTTTGGCAGATATAGCAGGTACCTACTGCTTGAATTAGTGAAAAATGCACAGCGTTTGAAATGTTCAACACGTATATTTTGAGCGACAGCGAATTGATAGTTCTAAATCAAAATAACATGCAGCTGGGAAAATATGAAACATGAAAATATGAAAATGAAATATGAAAATATGAAATAAATATGAAAGAATAAAGAATAAAGGCCAAGTTATTGAAAGGTCGTCTATTTCCACTAATACACGAAAAATGAACTGTTATTTTAAGTTAACAGTGTATTTTTCGTGCAGGTATTAGTGGAAATAGTCAACCTTTCAGTAACTCCGTTTTTACTCTTTGAAATGGGTTTCCACTGTAGGTTACTGTAGGTATGTACCTACAATAAAACAAGCTGATTATAAATCTAGATTTAAATGTAAACCCACCTTTTCTTCAGGTTAGTCTCGTCCAAACATGAAAATTGAATCCAGTTTTATCGAAGATGAAAAATTCTAAAGGTTAACGTTTATTATATTTGTATGTGTTGAAATAAGCTTATCTTCTCTGTGTACCTATTCAGATTAGATAGGTAGAATGACTTCCCTGTGTCCATTCAAAACAATGTGTTGATCATTAGTAGGTAAGTTGTGCGTTCAAATTATTTGCTGTTATCAAAAGGAGTTTCTACAGAACTTCACCATCGATCAACAGTGAACCAATATTGTGCTCGCCCACCTTGATCAGTTTGGATATGAAGAGACAGGTTGATGACGTAAGTCGTGTGCCAAAGTGAATGGGTTTTGGCAGGGCGGTGTAGGAATTCTATTGTCGGAGTAGGTCAGCTGGGTTGTGAAACAGACCTCTACAGCAAGGAGGGCTCATCTTCACGGGTGATTATAAGTAACGACACTCATCGACGGAAATCACCAAAGAAAACCTAATTATAAAGTGGATACCTGAGTAAGCATACCTAAATGAGATGAACAACCTTAATAAAGGAAATCTTCCACTGGCGGGAAATGGAAATCTTCCACTGGGTAATGCAAATGGAAGTTCTAAGTAATACAATTTAGAAATCCTGTAGGTATGCTAAAGAAAGACTCAATTAACCAAAACGTTGTAATCTATAATATAGTAGCTAGTCGAATTTTTAAGTACCTATATATATAGCCTACGATCTCCCCGTATGATTGGGAAACTATTGGCTCATTGTCAAGAAATGCTGTGTTATTACAAAACGGTTCACCAATCTCCCTTAATAGCATGTAAAACGGAACCCTCACTGCACTAGAATTGCTGGTCTTCTAACGAACTATTAAGATACATCCTGGCAATGATAATTTTTTACCGTTTCTAAGGTAATATAATAATTAATATTTCATTATCTCGATCACTTATACCAGCACAATTATGTACATGCCTATGTATATAAAAGAATGTGTATACCTACCTACTCTGTTTGGACGAACGAATATTACTCGTCTATCCCACAATCTTCAAAATTTACAAATAAAGGTTTTAAAACACCTGAAACCTGAATCCACACTTTCAGACACTGTGGAATAGAAAGAACCGTAGAAAAATATTTCATTTTTCGACAAAACGTATCGCAAAATAATGACCAAATGGCTAAATAAAAAAAAAAAATGGGGATGGATGGTGGATAAATGGTTTGCATAATAGTAATTCATGTGATCTCAAAAATTGTTGTAACGTGGAAGTAAGTTGGTAAGATGTATTTTCTTATGATGGTGGAACTCAATTGTTTTGTTCTATAGAATCGAGGCTATCGAACAGACATTTTTATAATTATTTTCTACAGTCTACGTCGATTTACTAACCTGATCACGCCATAAACATCTCAGATTCTGTATTACAGTTACGTACTGATACATACAAGGACTGATTTTGTGAAATAAATCACTTGTTTTCGTGATGTATTTTCATCTCTGCAGATTCGAAAAGACAAAATACCATACAATACGCATCCTTCGAATTTACTAGTGTATAAATTACGAAAAGAAGAAAGTTCGCTTGTAAGGTTTTAAAAACCGATGTCATTCCGATTCGATGTGGTTCCTGACAGAACTTCTCTTGAAGAACTAACTCCGCCAACCGAACTAGTTCTCGACTTGGTTCAGTTCAATGAACGTTCCTTCACAAGGACCACAGAGTAAAAGAATCAAGGACCCAGTGTCTAGAGATGGATACTGATACTGAATGTAGGAAGGGGGAACTGAAGAACAACCGTTCTGAGCATTATGAACCTAATAAGTAACTCACAAGGCGACTTAGTTCTTGAAGTTCACAGGAATGGTGGACACTGTACGAGAGTTGATAGTATCCACAGAAAGATAGTTCCTTTAGTTCATTAGGAGTCATTCAGATGAGGTGACGTAATACTACTTGAGGACAGTATCCACAGAACAGTAGTTCCTTTACTGCATGAGGAGGTGATGGTGTCCACTGAACGATGGCTCCTTCAGTTCATTAGGAGTTGATAGTATCCATAGAACGATAGTTCCTTTAGTTCATTAGGTGTCATTCAGATGAGGTGAATTAACTCTTGAGGACAGCAGCCACAGAACGATAGTTCCTTTACTACATGAGGAGATGATGGTATCCACTGAATGAGTTCCTTAGGAGTAATTCAGATGAGGTGAATTTATACTACCAGAGGAAAGTATCCACATACCGCTAGTTCCTTTACATGAGGAGCAGATGGTATCCACTGAACGATAGTTCCTTTAGTTCATTAGGAGTTGGATAGTATCCACAGAACCATAGTTCCTTTACTACACGAGGAGTTGATAGTACCCACTGAACGAGTTCCTTTAGTTCAATAGTTGTTCAGATGAGCTGGATACTACACAAGGAGTTTATATTATTATGGAACCGACAGTTTAAAGGAATAAGGAACTAACTAAGATGGAGTCGTTCAGCCATTCTTTCGTCCAGTTGTTCTTATATCCATGCCAGAAGCCAGTCTGACAGTTCAACTATTGACACTGTTCTTTGTTCTACTTACATAGTGTGATTGGAAACAAAAAGGAATTAATTATTGAACTAACTCAAAAGAACTACTCCTTTCAAGGAGTGAACTAACTGATCTTGAGTCCCTTGAATAAATTGCTCTTACTGTCTCACTAATACATTATTCTTACACGCTTCGGTACAATAAGAAGAAACTGACTGAGGTAGTAATAACAAGAGGATGTCTTTTCTATTTTACAATTTTTATTCGTATTTTTTTTCTTTTTCTTTTTTTAATAACAGGAATGACGTCTATTTGGATGGACAAAAAATAAATACACCGGATCAGAGTTAACGAAAAATGTGGAGCAATACAAATAATTGAGTCAAAATCTGTAAATACACTCAACACTTGTGGTGTAGATAACATGTTCAAACACGTCGTCGCCGAGGAATAATTTCAAGAACAACTAGATGTTACTTAGCATTACATGCGTTGATCGAAGTTCAAATTTCAAAAATGTAACAGGTTATTTAATTTCAAGGCAACGACGTGCGAGCCAAAATATGAACAGCTACGGTAGGTAATACGTTAGGCGCTTTTCAAGCTTTAGTTTTTCAAGGAGTACTATGGAACTCGTTCCTTACTGTACATTAATTACAGTACAAATATCATCTAGTGAGTCTATGTTGAAAAGGGGATGTTTGTTTTTCTCGTAAGATGGGCAGTTTGAACGATATTACAAACGGAACTATCTTACTGGCCCTGGATGGCGAGCTTGGCCTTGAGGGAAGCCGGCATTTCTGGTGGTGGCGGCCTGGGGATTCCGAGGGAGACTTTGACGAAGTCGTAGATGAACCATTGGGCTGCCGTCAGGGTACCGATCATGACGATCCTGGGTCCGAGGCCCTTCCACAGACCTGGAAAGCACAAAATAATTGGTTGGAAACAATCAGTTTTTACTGCCAACAGCGAAAAAAACCAGATGAGATGGGCAAATTGAAATGGTAGTTGCATGAAATTTCGATACGTACGTGTATCAAATACATGGTAGGTACTGAAAGCTTGGTGCTGATATCTATATAATATCGAAAGAAAGTGATGTTTGTACCCAGAGTAGGTATCATTCGTTAAATATTTCGAATTGAAATAAAATTATTTCAACAACTATCCCTAATCCTAATTAAAATTTAAAAAAATACAATTAATACAAAAATTTAAAATTATACCTACTATCGCGTAAATAATAGGTTTGTTCACACCAGCTTTTTCTGACAGTTAGCTGACTCCTAGAAAACCATAAGAAACCATCCACGATCCAATTCCATCTTGATGAGTATTTGATAATGGTAGGGGATCGTGAAGGCAGTCCATGGTCAGTTTCATGACCTCCCTATCTTCTGTGTATGGGAATGACCATCAGAAAACTGGCTTTGGATAGTCAGAAAAACACTGCGAGCTGGTCATGGTACAGTCCTAAAAGAGTCCAAGAATCATTGTGAATGGCCAACCCCTTTCTTTACGGTCCGATAACCGTCAGATGGTCACTGCAAACAAAGCACTTAATAGGTTTGTTCGCAGTACCATCTGACGGATATCTGACCATCAGAAAAGTGTTTTGGCCGTTCGCGGTGATTCTCGGACTATTTTCTGACTGTATAGTATCCATGACAGGCTCTTTGAGATGTTCTCCTGATTATCCAATGCAGTTTTCTGATCGTCCATTATGGTTCCACTACATAGTAGATACAGAAACTGATCATCTCGATTCCCAACCATTATCAAACTCAAACCCTTCTAAAATGCTTATCAAGAAAGTATTGGATCACGGATGGTTTCTTAGGGTTTTCTAGGAGTCAGGTGACTGTCAGAAAAAGCTAGTGCCAGCAAAGCTAATGGCAAGTATCTACTACAACTGTACTGTACGTTACTGACCATCCTTTCATTTTTAGTTTCTAGATATCCAAAACTATACTACGAAATTAGAAAAAATACGCACTATTAGGAACATTATATGGGTACCTATTCCAAAATTCTAATAAAAACGGAAATTATAAGAAACAAACGGCTTTTTTGTAAAAAAAAAAAAAAATTGTGTGTGCGCCTTCAGGTATCAGACTAGACTATTTTGACGTACCTATATGGTCATATGAATACCTAGGTGCATTGTTATTTGTAGTCTTGTGACGCGAACCTGCAGATATTCAAACCAATATCCTGAGCTGTGAGAATAACACGTTAATGAAAATCAACTTGATGTTATTTAGTTCATTCAGCAGCAGTGCATCAATGATCAACAAGAATGTCCTGTACACAAGACCCAGAAGATTGGCAGAACACAGTCGTTATATCTGTAGGCATGTTCTAATTGATTCGAGAGCGTGCTTTGCTGAATTTAAAAAATATATGAAAATGAATGTCAAGACTGAGCGGGCTTACCACCGAATCCAAGTTTTTTGGCGACATCCATAGCGGAAGCTCCCTTCTCCTGGTTCAGTTTGGAGACGACGGTGTCAGCAGGGTGGGAGACGATGGCGCAGAAAACACCAGCGATGTAACCAGCGGCGAAGGTTACGACGAGCTGTTCACCTGCACAAGTCAATAGGAAACAGTTATTTTCTAGTAAAGTGAAGTAAACAGCCAGTCCTGGCTGGGGCTTTTTGTGACGTGATAAGCTGTACTCCAATGAGAGGATCAGAATTCGATCTGACCATTTCGCTCTTTAGTTGGTCTCACCCCCTTGAGTGAAGAGGGGTTCGCCCAACAGCTACATGGGTCATACTTGGACGTGTCTCCGCGTGTCATGGCGGTCACCCACCCAAGTACTAACAACACTCGAGGTATCATAACTTTGGTGAGCTCTCACAGAAACAGGTTTATTTCACCTGATAAGGCCGTTGGGCCTGGTAACCGGCGGCAAAAGTTATGACGAGCTGTTCACCTGCGCAAGTCCATGGGAAACAAGTTATTTTCTAGTAAAGAAAAGTAAACAGCCAGTCCAGGCTGGGGCTTTTGTGACGTGATCAGCTGTCCTCCAATGAGAGGATCAGAATTCGATCTGATAATTTCGCTCTTTACTTGGCTACTGACTGCCTGAGGAGAGAGGGGTTCGCCCAACAGCTACATGGGTCCTACTTGGACCACGTGTCATGGCGGTCACCCATCCAAGTACTAACCACACTCTAGTTATCATAACTTTGGTGAGCTCTCACTGAAACAGGTTTATTCCACCTGATAAGGCCGTTGGTCACAGTAACCAGTGGCAAACGTTACGACGAGCTGTTCCCCTGCACAAGTCCATAGGATACACTTATTTTCTAGTAAAGCTGTCAACATACAATATAGATATATGTATACGGCAGTGTTGTTTGTCCGACGAAAGCAGGTCCAAAATGACTAATTTCATCATCATTTAATCATAGAAGTTCGTTCATTACTTCTGCATGGTCACAGAGGTATGGGGTTCTCGCCTAAATGTAAATTTAGATAATAACTACGCTCCTGGCCTCGTCATTAGCTCCATCTTTTCCTACGAAATCAGTAATCTCATCTCCACCTGGGGCACGTAAAGTGAAGAACGGAAAGAACAATAACGGATATACATAATTCATCTACAAAGCTAAAACCTTATTTCCAAACTGCCAGAAATCTGAAGCTTTATGAATCTTGCTTTTTTCGATAATTATATCCGTTTTAGAGCATTCTGAATCGAATCCTAGAGTTCTTTACATGCCTGTACCCTTTTAATTATGAGTATGTGTAGGTGTGTCAGTACCGACGACATCTGCCTTTGGGTTCACGATGAATAAATTGCGAATTTTGCCAAAATGTGTGTGACTGCAAACCAAATGATTCACAAACTAGTTTTGAGGGTCAAAAAAGAAATAGGTTTAAAAAAAGGATAAATCGCTGAAACACCAAAAAATTATCTAAATTTAGCTCAAGTGGTATTGATGACATTAAAATAGGTACTGTTTTAATGGTTGAAAATATTTTTCTCATCAAGTCGTGGGCCTGAACTCCATACAATAACCATTAAGGTGAGTCGGGGCAAGTGCGTTTTGGGGGTAAGTGCGTAGTGGAGCTATAGCAGCCTGAATATTGGACTTGGAGAGCTGCCACCTGTTGAGGACTTTGCAAAATAACCTGTTCTTTCGAATGCTAGTCGATAGAGTGCGTTGCGATCATGTATAACCTGTCATGAAGGTTATAACGAGCCACATTTCAGGTCTCCTCATGGAGCCAAGTTTGAGACAAGGGTCATCTGAAAACATAGTTCCCCCAAAAGATTTTGGCGATTTTTTTTGTGATGAGTACAAACCCTGACTGATATTCTTCAAATGTAAATCATGAGGATTCCGATAAGTTCTAAACTTCAGGATTTAAGCCCAGGTCTGCACTTCCCCCTGCTTTTATGCATGCTTGGGGCAAGTGCGGATGCAACAGGTGGGGCTTGTGCAGACTACTCTGCCGTCAGTCAAATGACTACTAGTCAGTCAAATTAAGTTTTTTTCACATTTTGAAAATATTTTTAAAATAAAAATGACTATCACGTTGACTTTTTTTCTCTTTTTCTAGCCCTCAAAGTTTCGGGGGTTAAAAATGCTATAAATCGGTAAATTCTGAACCAAATTTAAATGTTTAAAAAGCTACAGATTCTGCAGAACCAGGAGCTTCACGCACTTGCCCCTAAACGACCATTTCGTCCACTATGTCAAGATGGGAGGCGAGGTACGCACTTGAGACGCGTGAGACTTCGAAAAGTTGAATGTTTCTGAGAAATCGGGTTTCAAGGAAGGTTATCGTCAACGATTGCAAAAATCGGTACATTTTTATCATGAAGTGGTGAATTTCTAGAGCCACCCAAAGTCTAACTTTCAATTTTTTGGTGCGCACTTGCCCCGACTCACCTTAGTAGATGAATAATATGAATCGCTTTTTGATCTAAATTTAGCTGAAGTGGTATAGAATGACGAAAAAAAAATAGGTACGGTTTTAATAGTTGAAAATCTTTTTCTCATCAAGTCGTGGGTCAGAATGAGAGCCTAGAATAGACATTTGTAGATCTATGCTACTTTTTTTTATAATCCGATCTCGTTTTGAGGGTCAAAAAATAAATAGGGGAAAAAATATATAAATCGCTAAAAAAAAATTGATCTAAATTCAGCTTAAGTGGTATGGAATGATGACATTAAAATACAGTTAAATTACTGTTAAAACATACTGTTAAATCGCATTTTCAGTGCAACACGGCCTCAACTTTTTTCTTGTAGGTTTTCAGGGCGAGCATTCGAAGTTTTTGAACGGGTAAAAAAAAATTGGAAATATTGTTCCAGAAAAACATTTTACGTTCAGAACTATACTAGATAGGGTCGAAAAGACGGGTAACCATTACCATCAACCTCAGTTCGCCCTTTGAACCCTTTTGGCGACTTATGGCCACGTTGCACTGAAATTTTCGCTCCTAACTGAAGTTATGGCCATAACCTCCTTACTATTTTGTATTCGCTGTTGCTATCACAGGTTCGCATTTTAACGTCCTTTGGACTAGAAGAAAAATTGACACTTTTTTTTAAATTTATTGAAAGATCTAATTGAATTTTTGATAAAACTGAAAGAACCTGAAGGGAAACACTATACTCTTAATGATTAAAACTCTGTTGTAATAAACAAAAATCGCTTGAAAGATTCCAAAATGTTCTTGAAAAAATGAAGTGATACGGTAAAAGGGGGGGGGGGGGGTAATTATGGTTCCAAAAATGAGAAAGTCAAACTATTGGGTAGAAAATATCTATGAGGTATGGATGAACCGCTCTAATAAGCTCTATAAGATCCAATTGAAGCCCAAATAGTGGAACAGAATTTCTTTTTCAAGTGCAACAAGGCCACAACTCAATGTCACAACTCCAATACACAGGCCAATTTTCAGCTGCACAGAGCCACATAACGAGTTGAGGCTTTGTTTCACTAAAATATTTTCAAAATCCGTTGATGCAACAAGGACGTATATCGGTATAACTTGGTAGCAGAAGGGAGTTAAAATTCAGGATCTAGTGTACTTGTAGAACCGACTAAGACGAGTTCTGAGGCCAAATTTACTAATATGGCCATAACTCGAGATGTGGCCCTATTGCGCTGGAGGTGCGAAATTACTGTTATCACATTAAATTACTGTTTAAATAGTAGAAAATATTTTTCTCATCAAGTCGTGGGCCTGAAGATGAGCCTAGAACAGATACTAGTAGATGCCATATTTTGCTTCCGAGTCTGCGAAGCAGCGGAAGCCTTGTGTTCACTTTCGTGAGCCAAAAAATTTTTGTCTTCAGAAATCAAAATTTCCACTTGCATTTTGCGTTTCAAAGCCTACTGAACAAATTTGGTTCCGTGTCTGTCGGTCTGTGAGTCTGTGAGTCTGTGAATCTGTGAGTCTGTGAATCTGTGAGTCTGTGAGTCTGTCCGCATTTCCTTGTTACAGCCATAACTTCCACGATTTTGAATTGATTCAGCTCAAATTTTGAGGGATGGTGCGGATAAGGCCCCTTGAGGTCCCATACAAATTTCAACATGATTGATCCAGCGGTACGCCCTGCGCATGCGCTAACGTTAAATTCAACAAACACGCATAACTTTCACAATTTTGATTCAATTTCGCTCAAATTTTCAAGGGTTGGTTGGACAAGGCCTAGTGAGTTCCAGTATGAATTTCAGCATGATCGGACCCTCGGTGCGCTCTGCGCATGCGCTGGCGTGAAATAGATTCAATTTCCTTGTTACAGCCGTAGTAACCAAAGATTTCACCCAATTTCAATGTAATTCTCAGGGATTAAGCGGGTAGGGCCCATTGAGGTCCCATATAAATTTCAACATGATAGAGCCAGCGGTTCGCCCTGCGCATGCGCTCTGTCTGTCTGTCTGTCCTTCTATGCACGGCCAAACGGCTCGACGGATATCGACCAAATTTGGCACGAATATCCAGTAGGCTCCCAAGTTGTGCAACGTCGCATTTTCAATTCCCTGACCATAGCGGAACTATGGTCGACCATGGTCAACTCCTGAATGGCTTGACGGATATCGACCAAATTTGGCACGAATATCCAGTAGGCTCCCAAGTTGTGCAACGTCGCATTTTTAATTCCCTGACCATAGCGGAACTATGGTCGACCATGGTCAACTTCGTTAATTGAAATGGTAACCCCTATTTTTTATCGCGTATTCGTAATCTACGTGAAATTCTATCTACGATCGACCCTTCGGACTACCCCCGCGGTCGACCTTAGCGCATCCATGGGCCCCTCCATGGTCGAATCCCGAATTGCTCAACGAATTTGGCACCAATATCCGGTAGCCTCCCAAGTTGAACGTAGGCGCATTTTTAATTCCCTGACCATAGCGGAAATATGGTCGACCATGGTCAACTCCTGAATGGCTTGACGGATTTTGATAAAATTGGGCACAAATACCCGGTAGGGTATGGGATTTTTCCGTCGTTTGTTGGTTCCACGATACTGCGTACAGCGAATCTCGGATAGCGAGCGAAGCGAGCGGTCAGGCTAGTTATGTATAATGGACGTAATGTATTATGGAAGTCATGTTATGTATAATATGTATATTTCATGTAATGTTATGTAATGTTATGTTATGTAATGTAATGTTATGTAATATGTATATTTAACGTTATGTAATGTAATGTAATGTAATGTTATGTTATGTTATTTTGCTTCCGAGTCTGTTCTATTTTATAATGGGTCACTCTGATTGTGACGAGGAAGCTCCTGTGCCATCACCTTGGCAGTGTATTTTGTTTTTGTTTGCTAATCCAATTTGTTAACATATTTCGAAATGTGGGCTCTCGTGGCGTGTAACCACGCAAACGACCTAACTCGTGAAGCCAGCCTAGTTCAACAAAGAACCGCAGTATAACGTCGATACTCGAACCACAGCAGCCAGACGAATCAATACACGACTTTCGTGAGAAAAATACACCCTGAAAAAATCAGTTATGAACAAATTTGGAATTACAATTCGCAATGTAAGGGATTTTAGGGCGGATATCAAATTCGGAAATTCCACATCAAAGGAGATCGAAGGTATTTTCGAGATATTTCAGAAGGGAGGCGTTTTTTTTGGCAGAGGGAGTTGGGTGTGACGTCACGGTCATGCCCACAGCGCATGGCCCGATGCAAGACCCGGCCGTTCAATTTAACTTGACCCAGTTCCTAGAGACCTCGAAACCCAAAGCGGCCGATAGGTATTTCTAGGTGACAATTCTGATCCTCAACACCGAAATCTGTGTACCTGCAGGGCTCAGAATGCCGCAAAACAGAACAACAACAAATGTATATATAACATTTCCAAGTCAAATTCAACCTTTTCCAAACCAGTCAACCTTTTCCATTTCAAATTCAACTATTTCCAAGTCAAATTCAACTATTTCCATTTCAAATTCAACTTTTTCCATTTCAAATTCAATTTTTTATATTTCAAATTCAACCTTCCCAGACTTCAGCAAAAAATACATATTTTAATAAACTGAATTTTGAACCCCATTACTTAGTTTTCGTTCCATTATTTAAGGCTTAAATTGAACAACACTAGTGGTTCAGTGCAGGTACTAAGTATGTGTGTTTTTATTTTTATTTTTTCATTACAATTTAAAATTTTCCTTTTGTGAACCTTCGACTTCATTAAGTAACATAACTTCGGCGTTTGCAAATTCTTCGTGTTGTACAAAGAAAATTACTTCTTTAATGCCTATTTCGTTGCCCATCAAACCTTCAGATTAATCTAACACGGAATAGCGAGTCGACTCGCCATTTCGACTTCAGTTGAAGGTTCGCCAAAGGAAAATTTTAAATTGTAATGAAACAAATAAAAATAAAAACACTTACCTAGTACCTGCACTGAACCACTAGTGTTGTTCAATTTAAGCCTTAAATAATGCAACAAAAACTAAGTAACAGGGTTCAAAACTCAGTTTATTAAAATTTATATTTTCTGCAGAAGTCGGGGAATGCTGAATTTGAAATATAAAAAGTTGAATTTGACTTGGAAAAAGTTGAATTTGACTTGGAAATGCTTCATATAAATTCACAAAACGGCGCACCAACTGCATCACAAACAAACCGCGTTTTACCAACAATATTATTAGCTGGTCATTCCTTAACATTATATCCTGCTTTGAAATTAAAACGCCCTCTATTCTAATCACACACTGTGACTAACCCTTGTACTCGTATGTGCGTAGTAATTAACATGAGCGCGATTTCTGCTCAAAAATGTAACACAAAACTTGACAATAATATTCAAATTTGTTTTTTCTGTTTATAAAAAGAAAATTTTCAATTGGCTCATACTGAGAGGCTCTGCTAATGCTTGTATTGCTTCCGAGTCTGCGAAGCAGCGGAAGCCTTGTGTTCACTTTCGTGAGCCAAAAAATTTTTGTCTTCAGAAATCAAAATTTCCACTTGCATTTTGCGTTTCAAAGCCTACTGAACTAATTTGGTTCCGTGTCTGTCGGTCTGTGAGTCTGTCCGCATTTCCTTGTTACAGCCATAACTTCCACGATTTTCAATTGATTCAGCTCAAATTTTGAGGGATGGTGCGGATAAGGCCCCTTGAGGTCCCATACAAATTTCAACATGATTGATCCAGTGGTACGCCCTGCGCATGCGCTAACGTTAAATTCAACAAACACGCATAACTTTCACAATTTTGATTCAATTTCGTTCAAATTTTCAAGGGTTGTTTGGACAAGGCCTAGTGAGTTCCAGTATGAATTTCAGCATGATCGGACCCTCGGTGCGCTCTGCGCATGCGCTGGCGTGGAATAGATTCAATTTCCTTGTTACAGCCGTAGTAACCAAAGATTTCACCCAATTTCAATGTAATTCTCAGGGATTAAGCGGGTAGGGCCCATTGAGGTCCCATATAGATTTCAACATGATAGAGCCAGCGGTTCGCCCTGCGCATGCGCTAACGTGAAATTCTTCAAACACGCATAACTTTCGCAGTTATGTATAATGGACGTAATGTATTATGGACGTCATGTTATGTAATATGTATATTTCATGTAATGTTATGCAATGTTATGTTATGTAATATGTATATTTCACGTTATGTAATGTAATGTAATGTAATGTTATGTAATGTAATGTAATGTAATGTTATTTTGGTACAAGTATGTTATAGCCCCGCCAATATCGATTGTATCGATTATCTCAAATACATCGATCCTTGTGGTATCGATGATGGCTCAATATGGCGTCCCGATGCCTACATCCCGGGTGCCGATATCAACTTTCAAAATGAATACGGGAAGACCATTGTAAGGACACCAAAAAATAAGAGTGACTATAACATACTTGTACCATCTATTCAGAAGTCCCAAACAACCTGCTCATTCACGGGATAGTTTCTGGGATTGTTTATCTGTTTTGAGATGCGAGCGCTAGCGAGCATCCAGATCGCTTGACAATGCGAGCGGCGGAATGGGAACTAAACTTCTTGTACACCCACCGTCTTGTCTGATACACGTCATCGATACCACAAGGATCGATGTATTTGAGATAATCGATACAATCGATATTGGCGGGGCTATAACATACTTGTACCGTTATTTTGCTTCCGAGGATGTTCTATTTTATAATGGGTCACTCTGATTGTGACGAGGAAGCTCCTGTGCCATCACCTTGGCAGTGTATTTTAGTTCTATTTTTCTCTCTAAAATCTTTGAATTTCAAGGTATTCGTGATCTATGATAAATATTACGTTTAGTTTTCCCACCGCACTTACTTAAGTTAACATTATTTCAACTCCACCATACTGCACAAGTTTTCTTTGGGTTTTGGACTTGAAGTTTTCAATAATTTTCAATAAGTTTTACTTTCTTGTCAATGTAAATATTTGTATTTTTAAGGAATAAAGAAGAAAAATGAAATGACGAACAGAATTTAGGTTCGTTTGATAATGAAGGATATTTTCAGAATATTACGACGTTTTCAATAAATACGCCTCGGCCCATTAGGCAGCAATGATGAAGGACGTCTGCAAGATAAGATGGTGTCCACGTCTGTGGATACAGTCAACGGCACTCAAAGTGGGTATTTTCAGGAGTAGTACACAGGGTGAAAAATGACAGTACATAATTAATTTACACCGATAATTTAACATGAAAAGTCTCGAGAACTGAATCATTAACAGAACAAGTGGCTGTTGATGAGATCAGATGATAAATTTTCTGCCGGACAACTCGGTTTATCATTAAATTTGTTATCAGTACGACCCCGACAGATTGTGACGTTCACTTGGAAGCATCGATGTTAAAAACCTAAATAACTACTTCTACATCGATAGTCGGAGAGGATCTTCGTGTCATCTCAATATTCCTTTCTTTTAGCTGCAAAGCCGTTCCGAACTTCCGTCACGAGCTCCCCTTTCCGCCAATGACATCACGACATGGTAACTAATCAGTGGACCAATAATAGGTTTCCTATGACACACAAGACAATACCTGACGAAAACTACAAACCTACTAGGGAAAGGAATCAACAAAAAAAATAAGATAGGAAGTTTGTCATTGCTCAGTGCATCACATCATCAAGCAAGCGGTACACAAACATGCCTGCCCTCAATAATAGGAAAAATTACAGAAATTCAGGCTGTCATTTACTGAAACACGCACTAGGCCCAACCTGCTGCAAGTCAACTGTGCACCTACTTCGAGATTTAGAAATCAGGACGAGCTCTTGTACTTGCACTAATAAAAATTTAGAAATAAAGGACGATTTCTTGTACTAATAAAAATGCAGTAGACTAATAGGTAATAGGTACGTTTCCCTACTATACTCAGGAGGAAAAAATAAGAACTCGGTAGATAACTTTTAGAAGAAGAAATAAAAGTAGAAAAACGCTGCAAAGTCCTTGTCACATAGGTTTATTCGAATGAATACGGCACGATTAGGACCTCACAGAAGAAACCCACAAAGATATTTATATCTGACAGTTTTAAAGACGGATTTTAGGACGCTATTTCTGAAAAAATTATTTTCGATCAATGAAACTGTCATTGAATTGTCTTGATTCACCTGTTAATATTACCTCCTGCGTTATTATAACAATTTCTGGTGATAAGAGCCATTTTCACAGGTTTTTGACCCATAAATATTGGGTTTTGAGAGTTAAAACTTTGTCAGAACTTCAATCAACTCAGTAGTCAAAATCCACTTCATATTTTTTGGTCTCCTCGCCCTAAAAAACATGGAAAACGAGATCTCACAAGCTCATGTTCACTGAAACATCAAAAACCCCTCGAGAAGCCCCATTTTTTCACCCATTTTTCCCCCCCACAACACTTCCGGGTGTATTCCGATCGGGCTGCCGAGCTATGGAGCACAACTAGGAGCCAAATGTGTACCCAAATGGGGACCCAAACTGCGCGGAAGAAAGACGATTTTAGGCCAAACTTAACGTAAATTTAAGGCTGACACTTCGTTAGAACCTCAATTTTCCACTCTGGTCAAAATCGACTTCATATTCGGTCTTCTCGTCCCCAAAAACATGGAAAACGATACCTCAAAAGCCCATGTTACTAAAACACAAGAAATACGTTTATTTTTATACCCATTTTGGTTTATTATTCTGTTAATAATACACCCATGTACCTATTCGCTCAGTCAATTTTTTTTTTATAAAACCTCAAATTTTTTTCTTTTACGTTTCAAGGCGCGTAGATTCCAAAACGCTGCAAATCCCTGCACAACGGTTTATTATTTTGTATTGAATACCCTTCTGTTACACATCACAGCTCTCTGTATAGATAACCGGTCTATATAATATGATATGTACTATTCTATTATATGCATATTATGTAGATCGCAGACCCTCCGTAGGTTAGTACCTAACCCCGTACTCGTTACTAGGTACCTACCTAAATCACGAGTTAAATGTTGCTAAAATAATTCTGCCGATGACAAACAGTACCTAACAAAAAGAAACACACATAATGAAGTTCTGAAAAGAAATTGTTGATGAGGAGTGAAAAAAGTTGCAAAAGTACCTACCAACAAACTCCAGCCCCTTCTACGTAGATGGTATAATGAACCGTTGTGCAATAATTTACCGTTGAGTAATGATTTACCGTAGTAATAATTTACCCATCAATAATACTTCAAAGTTTGTTCAAGTTTCACTACCTACCAACAAACTCCAATAGAGCCATCATTTTTCAAATTAAATAATATCACAGAACAACCAACTCGACTTCATACTCCGCCAATATAATCAGGTGATCCCTACCAATGATTGGCCGTATTCACAAATTCCTATTGTGGGCGCGTCTCTGGTTACGAGATTTGGTTTGGATTGTATACAATTTCATTCACACTGGAGTCGAAAATGCCTGTCGGTGCAAACTTCGGGGCCTTACTGTGAACGAACGGCTGGACGTACGATGCTCCGGATGGTCTTAAAAAACTCGCAAGTTCAAGAACTATTTAAAACCGTAAAAATATTTACGTAAAAAAAATGGTATAGGCGTTTTGAAAATTTCAACCCCTATTTTGAACCCCTTAGAGATGACTCACAGTAACGTCGAGCTTCGAGGACCAACTAGACGCCGAACGGAACCTATAACCCGAATTTCATCAATTTTTTTTCATGGTAACTAAGAAAAGTGGCCCGTACGGCGTACGGCGTACGGCGGACAGACAGAAATATTTTTATTGCAGTTTTGGATTCTACATACCTTGAAACGTAAACCATCAAATTTTGAGGGGGGGTAAGAATTTTTTTTTTCATGCTCGATTCCAATGGTTCATTATTGAAAATAATAAACCAAAATGCAATGTCCGCCCGCCGTATCATCCATATCTACTTCAATTTCGGTCTAAAAAATGCGTTCTTTCGCACACAGGCTCCATTAGGGCCATAGTTGTGTCCCGAAACTTTGCAGCCCGATCGGAATACACCCAAGGGTGTTATGGTTGACAAATGGGGGGTAAAACTTTCTTTTTTTTAATGCTTTAGTAACATGAGGTTGTGAGGTACACGAGTTTTCCATGTTTTTTAGGACGAGGAGACCGAATATGAAGTCGATTTTGACCGAATAGTGGAAAAATCGACGTTCTAACGAAGTTTCAGCCTTAAATTTACGTTAAAATTTGGTCTAAAATAGTCGTTCTTCCGCGCAGTTTGGGTCCCCATCTGGGAACACATTTGGCTCCTAGTTGTGCTCCGAAGCACGGCAGCCCGATCGGAAAACACCCAGGGGTGTTACAGGTGAAAAATGGGTGTTAAAACAGGGGGTTTTCGAGGGTTTTTCATATAGGTTTTAGTGAACATGAGCTTGTGAGGTATCGTTTTCTATGTTTTTTAGGGCGAGAAGACCGAATATGATGTTGATTATGACCAAAGAGTGAAGAATTGAGGTTGTAACGCATGTTCAGCTCCCAAAATTCATTTTTTAAGGGTTAAAAACCTGGGAAATTGTCTGCAATCACCTTAAACTTGTGTAATAACACTAGAAGTAGTTTCAACATGTGAATCAAGACAATTAAATGGCATTATCAATGATATATCAAAAATAGGAGCCTCATTCGTGTTTATGGGGGCCAAAATTGGATGAAACCACCAAAAACTGCTATTTCAATAATTGCACATGAAAGAAACAATAAATGTATTTCCAGCACTTCTGTAGGTTATGTCCAACAGAATAATAAACCCATGGGACAAGGACTTCGCAGCGTTTTTGACCCATAACACCCTGGGGTATATTCCGATCGGGCTGTACAGTTTCGGGACAGAACTAGGGCCCAAATGGAGCCTGTGTGCGAAAGAGCGAGTTTTTTGGACCGAAAATGAAGGCGGTGTATGATATGGCGTACGGACATGGCATTTTCTGAATCTACGCGCCTTGAAATGTTAAAGAAAACATTTTGAGGGGGTGTTATAAACAATTTTTTGCTGAGCGAATACATAGGTGTATTATTCACAGAATAATAAACCAAAATCCCATACATAAGACTGGAAGTATTTTTGGCAAACGTATCAAGCTGGGGAATTAAAATTTCCAACTGAGCTGTCAGAATTATTTTCCTTACCTTTAGTACAATCAGCTCTGGGCTTGGGAACAACATGAGCGTACAGGAGTTCGACGGTGCGCTCGAAACAGGCGAATTTCATCATAGTGTAGGGAATCTGCCTCATCCACAGTGGGACCAAAGACTTGAAAAAGGCGTTCATTCCCTCTTCCTTCATCATTTTGGGCACAGCTTCCCTGAGTGTGTTGGCGAAACCGGGCGTCGTCTGGATTTTGACTTTGACGGCCTCCATCGGCGAGAGGGCGACGTCGGCGATGAACTCGGCGGAGGCGGATGCCGCGAGGTAGAGAGACGTGCGCCAAACGTACGATGCCTCTTCACCGATGATTCCGGAGTACATGACTTTGAAATATTCGTAAAACCCGAATTTGCAAGCTCCCTGCATCGAGTAGCCGAAGAAAGTCGGTGCCCACCCTTTGCCGAGACCCCGGAAACCGTCTTCTTTGAGGGTAACCTTGAAGCCGTTGACGACGTTCTTGTACTTGTCCGGATCGACCTGGAGCCGGCATTTGACCAGATCCAGCGGGACGACACCCGTGTGGGTGAGTCCACAGCTCAGGATCCCTCCGAGACCGCAAAGCAAGAAATACTGGTTGGAACCGAACTCGCACGAATCCCCGGGCTGGATGGCCGCTGCCATGCCGACTCTGGGCCCAGTCAGACCCACCTTCTTCACATCCTCGCAGCTCGCGACGGTGAAGGGCGACCGGAAACCGGAGTTTTTGACGATGTCGAGAGCCGAGGGAAACATCTTCTTGAGGATTTAAACTCCGGGGAATTCGATGAAATTCACTGGTATCGAACGTTCGTCGT